>CM060958.1:113142471-113439971 GCA_030765055.1 Mantis religiosa | reverse complement strand
TGTTTTCAGTAATGACATAGAAATACCATCTACACTAAGGATGTTCTTTGCTTTTAAATGTTTTATTGTCCCAAAGGGCTTAAGAATGTGTTCCGAAATGCCTGAAAGTTAAAAAATGAATACAAATAATGCCTCACTGGAAACCACTGACATTTAGCAGCTAAAAGTATTCCCATTGCCTCTACTGACACGCTGGTCTAGCTGGCTTAATTCAACAGTTATTGCCAATTATTTTGATGCAACTGTCGATTTATTTTCTAAAAGAAAAGCTTTCAGTTCCTGCGCAAAATTTGTTAAATGATCATTTTTGCGATGCCAAGTGCTTCAACATTGTAACGGTACAACAGCAACAATATTTGTTTCTGAAAATGGCGGATTGATAACACATCCAATATTAGAATTTCAATAAAAAAACTGTGGCTCATCTTGTTTTATCCCAAATTAGTTCGCTGAGAACCAAATGTAAAATATTAGAGAGTGGTCACTTTGGAAACGAACAAGATCATATCATGAATGCCAGTGTTAGAGAAGCAGTAGACGAGAGTCTAAAAGTTTGCTGCCTTATGACTTTGTCTAAATTAAACTCCATTATGAAAAAGAAACTGATGATATAATAACCATAAAAGCTATAACATTTGTTTGAGCCTTCTAGGCTCGTTACTAAATCAAGTATAGGAATGATAGCATTTAAACAACTAAATGCATTTAGAACCAGTGGTATTACTTGTGATTCTGATTTGCTTCTTTGTTACAAAGAACTTCGAGGCATTGTTGAACAGCAAAGTCATGATGCTAACGATAACAGATTAGATGTAGTAACAGCACTCTTGGCATTGATGACAAAAGCTGATTCTTACAGCAATTTCTGTGAAAAGTCACTTCAATATGTTTTGTTGCCGATGTCAAACGCTGACAGTAAGGGTTTTTTCTCTATATGTAACTTAGTTGTGACAGACAACAGAACAAGTTTGAAAAGCGAGAATATCAGAACTTGTATGCTGCAGTTTGGCGATGTCTAATGTGTGATATTTGATCTTATTCATGTTACCTACTATCTGCTGATTTCAAATAAAATGTTTTAATTTGTAAAAAAGGAGTTTTAACAGTTGTGCTATTCTAGTTACCTGTTACATTTTATTTGAGCCATGTCATTACTCATTAATTATTGCCAAAATTTTGCGCGAAATTAATGCGAATTTATGGTAAAAAACCACAAAAGACCACAAATTAAAATTATGAATGCGGATTTTATAAATAATACTGTCAAAAAAAATCTTGTCTCTGGTTATCAGCTTACACGATTTAACGCTGATAGCGTCAAAGGCAAACAGTGTTGCCACTAATGTTTGAATGACCCATGTATATGCATTAAAGAAAGCCCAAGTGAAAGTTATACTTGAATTAGTATTCGTGTTGTTTTTACATGTTTCTTTTGAAGATCGTTCATAGCCCGTGTGTTTATATTTTTATGTTTATCTCTCTTCTGATTTCTCCATGCGATCTTTTCCTTGTATGATCTTGTTGTTGGTAGTAGCACGTTGATTCTTGTATCTTTCTGGAAGAAGTTTTCTCTAGTGGTGTGTTTTAGATATCTTGCTGTCACTTTTTGGAACCTCTCCACATTGCTGACTGTCAGTTTTTCCCCTGTTATATCGATCCAGCATGTAGCGATTGATGCAATTACTTTTCCAACAGTCTAGTGGCTGCGTGGTGTTACTGACCGTACACCTTGCTTTTATGGCTGCTGTCGTTCTTTCCTTTGAAACTTGTGATGACCGGAAATACACGGAAGAAACGTCAGTCATATGGATGATCTAGAGGAATTTGAACCGTACACTACTGGTTCACAAGTTTGAGCACTAACTAACCTGAGCTCTGAAGCATGTGTTAGTGAGTGTAGCTAAGATTTAGAATTTCGAATCAATAATCCAATACCAAAGCGAGAAATGGGGAGCCTTGCGAATATCCGCGGTCTAGAGCGACGGCCTATTACTATGTACACAAATTATTCTGACGAAATTTTATTTTTCCTGTCTACTTCCTTTTGAGGTAAACATTTGAAGAAGTTGCTACCGGGAGACACCACTAAGCTTAATTTTGGGAGCCGCAAATTTTAGAAGCTAATTAGAAGAGAGCCACACAGTAAGAGATGCTTGTAAATTGTGGAAACATTTTTCATTTTATAACAAATGAAGTAACATTTATTATTTGCACTACAGAGAACATTATTGTTTAGGTGAACGTGAAGAAATGCTATTTTACTTTTGAGAAGTGCTTTTTCGAGTGTTCAGATTTGCTCTGAGTTTCTTCAAATCTCGCTGTTATAATTGGAAAGCATAAGTTCACTTATATGTTCATTCGACATTTATATTTAATAAATTTATGTGTTAAGCACAGTGATTCAAACACATAAGTAGTCCCAAAGATTGAAATAAACCTCCTAGTACACTCTTTTGTAAGTGGGTATTTTTCTTCTGGAACATTCTTCAAAATTCTATGGTAGAAACTCCAGTTTGTTTGAGTCCATTTAGTCCTTCGTCTTCTTGCAATTGTAGTGGCTCCAACTCTACAGCCACTGTATCCTTTGTTATTGGCGATGAAACAGGACAGCTATCGCCCACAATATCATCAGCAAAAGCGTTTTCCAGGAATGAAAGAAGGTTCAAGTGACCTCAAATCATTAAATCTGCCATTGATTTCTTCAGCAAGGCCAGACATTTTACTCAAGTAATCTTCAGTTTCCATCTGAACGTCAGGAAGACTTTCAGTAATTTTCTTCAAACATTTGAGTGAGGAAAGGTTTTAATCTGAAGGTCTTTACCAAAAAGCTAACCTTTAAACAAATTAAACTATATACATAGCTGGTCTGAAAAGTTTCCGACCTAATAAAGATACAAGACGTTATTTCAGAAATGTTTATTTTATTTTTCAACATATTCTCCTTGTAACTCTACACACTTCTCTCAGCGATGCTCCCATCTCTATAACCCCTCCAAATAGTACTCGGCGTTTTTCTCTACAAAATAATTGTTCACGAAGGTGATTGTCTCTTCATTTGACTAAAATCTCTGTCCTCCGACCGCAATTTTCAGATGAGGGAATAAAAAGAAGTCGCTTGTTAGATCTGGTGAGTACGATGGCTGGTCATGCAGTTCAAACCGTAATTCGTGGATCTTCGCCATTGCAACCGCTGAGGTGTGAGACGGTGTGTTGTTTTGGTGAAACAGGATTTTTTTTCTGAAAATGTGGCTTTTTTCGCAAGTTTTGCCTTCAGCTTGTCAAGTAATAATGCATTATATGCTCCTGTAATGGTTTTTCTTTTTTGAAGACATTCGATTAAAATAACCATCCATGACCATCACAGACAGTCGTCATCGCTTTTCCAGCCGTAAAATACAGTTTCCTTTTTGAGCTGGTTCCCGTTTTAGAGTCCACTGTCTGAACTGTATTTTTGTTTCGGTAGTATAATGGTGTATCCAAGTTTCAGATACAGTAATTAATTGGCGCCAAAAATCGGATTTATTGCGTCTAAACTGCCCCAAAAGTGCGTTGGAAATGTTCAATCGAACACGTTTTTGATCTAAGGAGAGCAAACGCGGCACCCAACACGCGGACAGCTTTCTCATGTCTAAATGCTGATTTAACATGTGACAAACGCGTTCTTTTGACATGTTCATATTCTCTGCTATCTCTCTCACTTTAAGTCGGCGGTCGTCTAGCACCATTTGGTGAACTTCGGCGATATTTTCGTCGGTAGTTGCAGTTTTTGGAAGTCCCGATTCTTCATCGTCTCCCAAGCTTTTACGGCCACGTTTACATTCAGCTGTCAAAAATATTACTGCGGTAAATGACGGTGCAGAGTCGCCATACACAGAATCCAAATCATCTTTGATTTGCTTAGGCGTAATGCCTTTCAAAAACAAATATTTAATGACAGCTCGATATTCGATGTTGTCAATTTTCATAAAGACACTCAGATCAACTCAGTCAAACGACTGTTACATAACAACTGAGCGCCCAAAATGGCTGAAACTTTGGTGAGTAACTGTCAACAGATGAACAACGAAATTCGAAATTCTCTAGCTTTTATTTACGAGTGCTGCCATCTTCATGTTGAAGTCGGGAACTTCTCAGACCACCCTCGTATAATGTGTGTGCCTTATTGTATTTAAACTAAATACTTTGAAGGGTTCAGTTGTTATTTCTTTTAGGTTCGATAGGTAATGACAGTAATTACCTATGTGTTTGAGTTTTCCTTCAGTATGTTTCTATTTATTGAATTTTTACGTTCACTACTGTACTTAATAGTAAATAAATTAAATACTGTTCTATCCAAAAATTTGAAATGGAGAAGCCCCCCCAAAACAAATTATCGAGAATTTTGATTTTCTAAAAGATATCTCTAACGACTAGAATTTAAATATCACACGTTTGGAATATGTTCATGGCAAGTGAAATGTATATCTTGAACTTTATGGAATTATCTCATGAAGTTCTTTCATTCAGGATGCCTTTTAAAGAACTGATAAATGGAAGAGACATATAGAATCTTACTGCACAAAAAGTTGATGTATTTAAAGCACATAACTTATATAAAATTTGCTTTGTTGTAGATTCAGCCACATACGATATTCCCTATTGTTTTAAAATTTCCAAGATATACCTTTCTCAAATAGGAAGTCATTGTAGCCTTTTCGCCCTCCTAGAGTTGCTAAGAGAATGGAAAGTCTAGCTGTAACATAACGACCAGGATTTTAAAGATCTGACTATTTGATTAATTTAATATCCTCCAACGTAGGTCATATCCCTTTTGAATGTGAGGCATACACTCTACCTCACAGCACAAGGTGAGGACTGTCGCTTAAGGCTCTGTATTGTTCTATTTCCATTGTTCTGCCAATAATGTACGCAATTCATACATTTCTACAAATTTGTTATCTCGACTAACGTTTTTTAAGGGTAGTTTTTAAAGAGTGACTCCAGAAATTAATGTGAACGCAGTACATTCGACTTTTACAGTAATAAGTCTGTAACAAGACATCAGCGGTTGTGTTCTGAAATCATAGCAGTTGAGTGTGACACTTCAGAGTTCTTATAAGTTCAAAATTATACCACAATTAATAATATGTGTCTATATCATAGACGGCTTTAGATGATTTGATGTTTGGAGAATGCATCGTGCATGAACAGGCATGTAGGATCTTACGGAGGATTCGGCACTGTACTTATGCACCAAGTGGGGCACCTCCGGGAGGAAACACTGGGATTGGATTGGTATTTCATTACGTAGGTGATACGGTACGTAGGCCACCATGCTGGGTCCATTGTTCCTATGCCCCCAAGTGGGGCAGTCCCGGGAGGAAGCCTGGGATTGGGATTGGTATTTCATTACGTAGGTGATACGGTACGTAGGCCACCATGCTGAGTCCATTGTTCCTATGCCCCCAAGTGGGGCAGTCCCGGGAGGAAGCCTGGGATTGGGATTGGTATTTCATTACGTAGGTGATACGGTACGTAGGCCACCATGCTGGGTCCATTGTTCCTATGCCCCCAAGTGGGGCAGTCCCGGGAGGAAGCCTGGGATTGGGATTGGTATTTCATTACGTAGGTGATACGGTACGTAGGCCACCATGCTGAGTCCATTGTTCCTATGCCCCCAAGTGGGGGCACCCCCGGGAGGAAGAATGAGACGGAGACAGAGGGCCACCGACCCAAGGAGCCACGACAGTACAGAGGGCAGGGTCCCTACAGTTTACTTGGATATAGACTTCCCCGACAGGCCGGGACAACGGACTCGCTCCCCCACAGCGGGAACGAGCCCAGCAGCCAAGCCCTAATGGTCCCAAGGCAGGCGATCCGAACCCAAAGGCCCCTGGCTGGCGGTCACGAAATGGCCCCAGCAGAGAAGCGGAGACCGGCTACTGACCTACTGGAGGAGTAAGTAGTCTTCCTCAGAGCATATCATCCTGCCATGCACCGCCGAGACTCCCGCCGATACTTCTACCCTGAAAGGGACCACCAGATGAGAGATGATGTGAAATGATAAATGGATGGACAGGAAATTCGGAAATGTAATTAACCTACCTAGCATTCGCCTAGCGACCCGGAACCCCCCCCCGAAAAACCCATGGGTCAGGTAGGTCGGCCACGGGAATCAAACCCGGGCTTCCCGAATGCGGGCCACAGACGAAACCACCTGAGCCATCCCGCTCGTTGTGGCAGGAAGAATAAGGTGAGAGGAGACCGAGGGCATTGACCCTAAGGAGTGACGACAGAGGTCAGGTCCCTACCATTTACCAGTTTGAAATTCCCGGCACTACAGTACAACCGGCAACCCTCCTACCGTGGCCCGAAACAGTCCACCAGGACAGCTCGGAGAACGGAGGCCGCCAAGCTGGAGCTCAGAGACACCTGGCAGTCTTGTACAACCGACATCCCTCCCGCGGCGGGCCACTAACCCGGCTCCGAGACCGCAGTCTGTTCTATCGGAGGACGCAGGTGTTAAACAACAGCATATCATCCTGTCATTCAGCGCCGAGACTGCCGCCGACACTTCTACCCTAAAAGAAACCACCAGATTAAAATTTATATGAAATGATAATGGAGGTGAAATGAAGGGAGAGGAAATTCGGAAATTCGGGGGATGTAATTAACCTACCTAACATCCGCCTCGCGACCCGGGAAAACCTCCGAAAAAACCCATGAGTCAGGTAGGTCACGGGAAACAAACCCTGACCTCCCGAATGCGGCGCACAGACAAAACTGCCTGAGCCATGCTGCTCGGGGAAAGGTAATCAGTCCATAATTATTTGTTTACGATTATTTAAGCAGTAAATTGAGTCCCAAGCTTTTTAATCTATGCGATAAATTGAGTTCTCTATGGTTGGCTATACTGATCGCACTTAAGCGCTTTGAAGTCAAGTGATATATGCTATGATGCAGCAATATTAAGTCAATAGACGTGCAGTAAGCAGTATAGTTGATACTATACTTTTAATGGTGGCGATCAAGGGTTACCACAGCTCCACGTTGTGCGCCAATTTGAAGCAAAATGTTTATGGTGAGCGAATAAGTTGGCGAGCAATGAGGTTTCTCTCAGGGTATGCGTGGATGGGTGTGAGAAGGAGATTTTCACAACATTGGAATGCCCGTCTCCAAATTATTTATTCACTGCTTCTTTTCAAACATCGAAATGGAAGTTGCCGACCGAGGGTTACCAATCTCGGTTTAGAGTTACTGAATGCTAATCGTTTATTCCTCGATAAATTTTGATGACCCGACAAATATTCAAGACAGAACAAGTTGACCGCTCTAATAGGCTTCACGTCTCAGACTCCTCTCAGGGGCTGCACGCCGAAGACCCTTCTGATCGGCTTCACGCCGAAGACTGTTTATAATGGCTTCCTAGCCGCGAACTGTCCCCATCGGCTACACGCCGAAGAGTGCCCCCTGACCACAGCTGCGCGTGTGTATATCTCTAACTTTCACTCTCCAAATTCCTTTTTCAACCAAAGTCCCTTTTGTGGCTGTTTTGGTCGCCATTGTAAATGATCCAAAGAATTCCCTATTCATACACGTCAAGTAACAATTCCTTTAGAAACCTTCTAAGGACACTGCTTCTTACATGGCTTTGTTATAACACTTTCCCCAACTCAACTGGCCTTGCCCCTTGTCGTAACAAAGGACCAACATTCCTTTGACATCTATCATGATTCTTTGCTTCTGGCAAACCATAATTTCGGTATCATAGTGCTGTGAACATATAGTGAATGGACCATTGTGGAAGTGAAGATAAGTGAGAAAAATTAAACAATTTTTGTTGTTGATGGTTACATGTTTCGATTCCATAAATCATTGAAGGTTGGAATTCAAATTAAATGGCCCATTTTATACTTCACACGCAAAATTGAAGTTTTGACCAGCATTCAGTCAGATGTATATGTCCGATTACGATGAATTTGAATACTTAGGAGTAAGGTTCAATAACAATGGAAAGAGGGGAGCACACAGGGGAAAAATTGAAGCAAAGGATAGGGCGGCAATGAATGGAATAAAAATATGCAAATATAAGCTAGAAATGACAATCAAGTGGTTAGAAAGAATGTACGAAGTACTAGTTAAATCCAAAATGTTGTATGCAGTGGAGATCGGGGGGGGGGGGGGGGGCGCAGAGGTAAACAAAATGGTGGACCAAAACTAGAGAAAGTTTTGTAAAGAGCTACTAGGCTTACCAAGATCAGCACCTAGGGAAGTAGCTTTAGTAGAATTAGGAAAGACAGGAAGAAATAGAATAATAATGGAAAAAATAATACAATTTTGGTATAGGTGTTTGGCCAAAGAAGAAGGAGAAATTATGAAATTATGCATGAGACAGAAAAAAAGATTAGTGAACTCAAACAGTTGGTGATTCAGAATACACTTTTTATTTTTGAATTTTTTTAATTTTAATTATAATTATTATGTATATTTTTTGAAAAAATAATATTTTGGAAAATATTTTCTTATAAATGTAAGTTGGAATTTAGGGTTCTATTGGAAATATTTGTGCTGCATTAGTAGAAGATGAACTAAAAATAGAATTCTTATAAACTTCTGGTGAAGTGTTGATATCGAATTCTCGGTTGAAATGCAATATTGACTCCACATTCTACAGACATGGTACAAAAAGTAAGGTTCAGTTCATTTATTTTATCCAACACTTAGTTGTAAAGTTATATGTAATAATAAAAACTAAAGCAACACTTTAATATTAAGAACGGGTCCCGGTTCGATTCCCGGCGGTGGGGGTGGGAACTTTTCTCCAACCAAGATAATGCCCCACCTTCCCAGAGTCTGGAAGTATGATCGAGAGTGCGAATGTGTACGTAATCTAATTAATAAAACCCAACGAATACGAGTTAACACCGATTTATGTTCCAAAGGAGAACGGCCGCCATATGACCATTAGAGTTAAATGAAAAAAAAAAAGTGAATAAAAACAATCACTAGGCAACCTGTTATATTAGTTAAACAACGATGATTGTGGCACATATCCAGCCGGCCTTGCTCAGTCGGTAGAGCACCTGCTTACCATGCTAAGGGTCCCGGGTTCGATTCCCGGCGGTGGGGGTGGGGGATTTTTCTCCGTCCAAGATAATTCCCCATCTTCCACAGAGTCTGGAAGTATGAATGATAGTGTGTGATAGTGTGAACGTGTGCGTGATGTAATGATTAAAAACCAAAAGATAACGAGTTAACACCTTCGGTATGTTCCAAAGGAGAACGGCCGCCGATATGACCATAGTAGTTAAAATGGAACAAGCAAAAAAAAAAAAAAAAAAAAAAAAAGAAAAAAAGAAATTACATATAACCGCTTAGAACTATAAGGGCCTAAAGCACAACATCGTCGATTTTGAGATTTTAGATGTATGCATGCTCCTGACATTTGTCAACCAACCTTGTGGTCAACCCTCGGTAGCTGTGCTTTACGCCTTCTTTGATTTAATGAAACATTCTCGTCAGTTTTTCCTGATATTCGGTTATATAAGGGTCCAAAGCACAAAGCATCATTTTGCTGATATGCGCTGTTCAATTTTTATCTAGTGTTGCAAATATAATTTACTCTTTACATCACGTTGGCTATTATTACTTAGTAATGGGAATTTCTTGCATAGAAATATTGATTTTAACAAACATATTTTCTTTACAAAACGTTTCTGTGCTTTAGGACTTTATAGTTTTTAGCGCCTCAAATAATTTACATATTTTATTATAGTTTAATTATAAAGTAGTAAGCCGTTTTATGATTAGGGTAAGTGTTGGATAAGCATTGTAAGGGCCTAGTGAATCAAGACATATTTTATCCAAAAGTTGAAGGTTTGTTAACTTGTTTAACTAGTAGCATAAGTAACTGTTATTATTCGGTTTAAGACAGTGTAGTATAAACACAAAGTTTTAGCCTCCTACACGTTTATTCGCATGGCAATTCACAGTCTGGGAAAGTGTGAGGGAAAATTTTACCCTAACATCGTAACACGGCACAAAGTAAAAACAAGCGTTCCTGAGTTTATTTATGACTTACTAGCGCAAACAGTTACGGATCTGCAGCATACATTGAGGGTTATTGTAAGTGGCACAGGCATGGTGACCCGCCGTTAGCAGTAGGTAGGTACTCGAGTGCCTCGGTGTTAAAAAACGTTTTTGACCACAATATAAAGGACAAAGGTACACTGCACTTCCATTTATATCGTCATCACAGTTTTGGGTGGCATTCTACTGCTGGAGTACGTAAGCAAGGCTGTTTACCTTTTCGAACATGCAGTGGCGTTGTGTTTTACTTGCAAATTTATAGATTATTCACACTGGCATAAGTATGTAAACTATGAGCAATGTCTTCAAATGGCAAAATGGCCCTACACATACCCGCAAATTAGCCGAGGCACCTCGGCAGTATTTGCATATATGTATAGAGTTAGCTACAGTTAACCACATTGGATTGAATTTTCTAACTTAATTAACCCTCACATGGTATCAGCTCTGGAAGAAGCATAGTGTATATCTGGGGTCTTTTTTCACCCCAAAGTGAAACAACTAACAACTGTGTGGCGAGAAAATCTAAAATATTTCTACAAAAATAATGACTTTATTTTCAGACCAAAGCACATCTTTTAAATTAAAACTCCATTGTTGTAAGCTATGTAAGTTTTGTACTAGCCATGTTAGAAATATGAAAACATATGTTTTAGTTGCAAACATATATACTATCTTAACACAAAATGTTCATTTACTTCACCCTATTGTGACTTTGTGGGTAGTCCAATTTGCAGAAATTCTAAATGTTCTTTATTTCCGTAGCAATACACTGTTCAATTCTCACGTAACAACATTACGTCACATACACACAGTCTACCAAGGTCGATGACAATAACAAACAGCGTTCTCATTACATCTATTTACAACATCAGCTCAGCTGTTTACTGCTTACGACTGACACTTGGCGAGTCATCGCCTTTTTAAATACCTCAATGATAATTTCTAGACTGTTCTAAAACAAAACAGAAACCGAATAATCTATATCAGTCAAGAAATCACTAGAAATTTCCATTTACCTCACTTATTTGTGTCGGTAGGTCTCTCATCTCCGGCGCTATGTTTATCTGTTTATGCAATCTCTTTATCTTCGTGAAACATATCAATCTGTTGTCTATTTGCGCCGAACCTTTTATGCCCGTCGCCACGACACTATATAACATTACTGTAATTTTTTTATTATGATGTGCATTATTACTTTATAAAAATCCTGTTTAAATTAACTACTCATTCTCCACTTGAAATAATGAACACTGATTGCAGAACACTTTTGCTCTTGCATGTTTTAGCAGATAAATTTGTGACACTTATCACATTGTTTCTTCAATCTTTCTTGTCATTTGACCTTGGGTAGGAATCACATATTTTTCGCTTCAGATTTGGAACGTCTGTATCTTGGTTTTGTTGGTTGCCATTTAGAAGATTCTTGAAACCAGTTTGAGTTATTGCTGAACGAATGTTCTGTACTGGGGAGAAAGAATTCGTGTTTCAATTTGAGGTCTGACTAGCTCTTTTCCCAGTTCTGAGAGGAATTCTCTTCTAGCATTGTTACCTCTCATATGATGTAAATATTTACAGTACAGGACGTAAGCATTGAGGCATGCTAAGTCAAATATATCAACAAATAAAGCAAGTGGCCACCTTCTTGTTCCACGTTTCACTGAAGTGTCTAGCCATCTTATCAACAATATTAACACTTGACTTTGTTGAGTTGTAGAACATTATCACTTCAGTTTTTTATTTTTTCACGTCTTTTTCACACACAACCTTGAGGTCCTTGAAGGAGAGTCCTCGTCCGTAAAGGAGGGACCTTCGACTCTTGCCATACCGGGACTAGGTCCCTTACTGACATATTGAGGGTTTCATTTATATAATGACGGTGGGTTAATGGTGGTGATTAATTTAATGATATGATTATTAGACTAAGGTAAAGACGGAAAACAAGATAGGAATATGAAGCAATTTTGAAGTTTGTAGCACAAGTCTGGGTTTCTTATGTTTCTCCAGGGTCGAGATCATATACTCTAAGTCCTCGGATCCGGTCGTTGAAGCTGTTTGGGAGGTTAGAATAGAAATTATGGGACAAGTGTAGTTTTTTCCACGTATAACGTCTACAAAATGAAATTGTAACACCTCTGCTTCTATTTTATAATAATTTGTTACAACAGTGCATGTGTATGTATTATCTACGAATTTGTAGCAAAATGGACACACAAATGAAGGCTCAGAAGTTGCATTGTTGGCACGTTTTAATGATTGTAGTAAATTTGTAATATAAAATGGAAAATCACCTGACCCTGTTACTAAAAATTAAAAATTCTGTACTACCGACCGTCATATTATCATAAATATTTTGATAATTTATAATAAATGGTACACAAAAAGCATATCTGGAAGATGAGAAGTCTGCGTTCACATTAAAACAGTTTCTTATCTTATATCAAGCAAGAATTTAAAATCTACAGGTTTATTTGGAAGTTAGAATAATTAATATGAGTAAACAAACAAATTACTGTTCAGCAGTTCAAAGCGCTGTCTCAAATATTCTGTCATATAATAAATTAAATATTTCTAAACAGGGAAAGAAAAAGTATTTTAATCAGCCTTGCCATTCACATTTTTCAAAGAAGTAGATACACATGACATTGGTAATTTCTGATACTTAAGAAAATAAATGGAAATATTTGATTGCAGATGAATTTATCGTTGCTGATAAATAAACTCTTTATTTTGGTAAAGCTTTTACGTTTTTTCTAGCATAAATTATTTTATTTTTGTGGGAGAAGAATAAAGAAGTCATAAAATAAACATTTGAACATTTAGATAGCAGTTTGAAATTCTGTATGCCAATTTACATAAATGTAACGAATAATTTTTATACACAAAAAATGCAAAGCAGAGAAAATAAGTCCATACACTAAGGGGAAGTGGGTGGGGTTAAAAGGAATCATATGGGTAACATAAACATCTTACTGGGCTTTTAAAAATGGTGTATTGAGAAAAATGGTTGGCCAAAATGATTTATGGGTGTCTGGAGAATATTTATATTAGATAATATAAAAATTATCTTTTTCATCCAAAACTCGGATCTCGAACACACATCACTGTTTGAACAACTAAAGCAGAACGCCAAAAAAAAAAAAAAAACACACACACACACACACACACACACGCACACACGCACACACACCTCTCCTTGAGGTTGTACGAGCCCGCTGCAAACGTTGGTAAAATATTACCTGAGGATTTAGGGACAACATAAATATACATATAAACGCAATGTCTTCAAATGGCAAATTGGCCTCGCATACTATACCCAAAAGTTCCCCGATGCAGCTCGACAATATTTACATATATCGCGTTAGTCACAGTGAACCTACACTGAGACTGAATTTTACAGCTTAATTTAAAGGTTATATATTTATTTGGAACTTGGAATAATTAATATGAATAAATAAACACTGGTTCTACAAGAGTTCAAAGCTTAGCTCAGTTTCTTAGATAATATATTTAAATATTTCTAAATCGGGAAATATAAAGTATGTTTTAACTGCCTTCCCATTCACAGTTTTCAAAGCGTGGCATTGGCAATTTCTGATACTTAAGTAAGGTGAATAAATGGGATTAATTGATTTCAGTTGGCGTTATTCCTTGCAGCTAAATTTACTTTTTAGTTTTGTGAAGTTCTGTTAAAATTACGTTTTTATAATAAATTATTATTTGTGAGTGAAGAGCAATCTTAAAATGTATATTTGAATCTTTAGATACCATATTTTAAATTGTTTACGTCAATTTACATACATACAAATGAGAGCAAAACTTTAATGTAAAGAATATATTATTTCATAGGCAAAAGAGTGCAAAATTGAGAGGGAAGAAGTTCCACATAGTAAAGGGAAGTGGGTGGGGTTAAAAGGAATCGTATGGGTGACTTAAACATATCACTGAGCTTTTAAAAATGGCGATTGAGAAAAATATTTGGCCAGAATGATTCATAGGTCACTGTAAAATATTTATATGATACAATAAAAACAAACCGAACATAGTCATTTTAATCTAAAAATTGAAGTATGAAGATATGGAACATATATCACCGTTTGAACAGCACGCGCGCGCGCGCGCGCGCGCACACACACACACCTCTTGCTATGTGCGCGTCCGTTGGGGAGGTTGGTAAAATGGTAACTGAAGATATAGGGCCAGCACTTACGGAAGCAAGTGTACAAACAAATCAATTATGCCCACCTCGGTAGTGTAGATGGTAGCGTGTCTGCCTAACGTTCAAGAGGTCCCAAGTTCGAATATCGATCAGGGTGAGTCACCTGCATAAGGTTTTCTTCGGGGTTTCCCTTATCCCTAAAGACGAATGTCAGGTAACTCTAAGCTCCATGGACCCTGGGCTCATTTGAGCATCATTTCACCCATTCCATTCATCGTCCGTATGAATTAACGTTGGAGGACGTAAAGTACAAAAAAAAAAAAAAAAAAAAAAAAAAATCAGTTACCATTAATTCTTTTCTTCGTGGTATAAAATACTGGGATACTTTACGTGTCTTTCCTACACAATAATGCTTATTTTCAAAGCTATTCTGTAACATATATTTTATTACAAACACGCTTTGTTGTGTACTTCCTCTAAATCATGGTTATGTTCAGTATATTTTTATTGTAGTTACATAGTTAGGTCGAAGGTAGCAATATTACGCACTCTTTCCATGCTTTTGATAGAAAACAAAAGAAAGATACTTGAAAATATCACTTAAAATATTTGACAGTTGAATGAAATAGGAGCAACTACTTTTAAAATGCCCAATTCTATTAGAAAATTTGTATATTATAGCTTTTCAGAATCTTTATTTTGCACTATTGGAACATTTTTGGGAAATTTTGTATGCTTTCGACTTCTTTATTTACTGTTTTAGCCGTACTATTCCACACAAAAGGTATCCAGATAAAAGGGAGGCAAAAAGATAAAAGACCGATATAAGAGATATATACATTTTCAAAATGGCTTTAATGGTAAATGACTTGTTAAATCTTCACCACAGTACAACGTATATCAAACATAGGTAAGCGATAGTAAGGATAAAAATGCAAGTAAAAATAAATAAAAAGATGGTAATGCTGCCAACTTTAGAAATAACTGGAGGTTAGTTGTTATCTAAACGAAAGAACTGAGCTACAACGTTCATAAAATTTATAAAATACTTTGTGAATAAAACATTAGAGTATTTAAATAGGCACTATTACAATAAGTGATGGAGTACTTTTATTTGAGTCCCCTAGTATTTGGAACAGTGGAGTTATGAATAAACATGAATAATTTTTATTGTACTTAAAGACTAGAAATTTGCATTGGAGCTACTACTAATTAGCTGACACTATATTAACGATAATTTTTATTTTTGATGTTCCAAGTTAGTGTAAACGGGAGGTAGAACAAATGACTGTCTTTCTGTATGCACGTATAGAGGTATTTAATAGACGTGAGTGACAATAGAGAAGTATTATCTTTTCATTGTACAATAATACAATGCCTCACCCTTTTTATTGGAATGAAATTAATGTTGGGAGGGGGTTACGTGGTGGGGGGCGGGTGAGCGTTGTCCCTAGCAACCTCGGGCTGAGCAGACGCGGACCGCGGGTTGGGGTGGGGGGAGGGGCCAGCCCTGGGAGAAGCCTTGTGATTCTGCAATCAGGCAGACGTGGTGCGAACGTTACCTCTGTCAACTTGTTACACCTAGCCATCAGGTTCATCATCTCGGCCATCCGCTGCTTCACCGGACTCTGCGACTCCTCCTCTCTATCTCTTCTTCTTCTCCTCCTCTTTCTCTCCTTCCTTATTTTTTTATTAACCCTGTTTCTCTTCCTGTCTCTGCGACTCCGCAATTCATGTTCGCGGAACCATTTTGAGAGCAGCTTCCTGTCCTAAAAACACCAGTAACAGGTCCCCCGTCATTACGGATCCGTAGTTCACGTCCAAGGGTCCTGTACAGCTCGGAAACTACTGAAAGTATATTTCCTTCGAACCGTCTCCCGAAAATCACCAGCCAGGATTACCACCAAAATGAAGACGTCATCCTTTTCGCTTCGAGTTATGCGTCGGGTAAGTATTGATACCTATGTGTCTGCTTGCTTGACTGCTTCTGCCCTCCCTCTCTCGCTACATCGTCAATGCTGGAACCATGTGGTTCACAGACTCCTGTTGAATACCCCAATGGCGTCAAGAATGAGACGTACAGCTATATTCGAGTTTTGGGTGTGGGTCCTTCCTATTGGCTACATTACATTTGGCGGGAAAATATCTCTCGCAATTAATAAATACATTTTATCGCTATTAATGCTGTCTTTCTTAACATTACATTAAAATCTGGGATTAAATTGCGTACAGATAATACCAAACTCGGTATCACTTATGCGAACGAACAAGAAGGCATTGAAATACAATTCAAAAAAAATATTTGATTCAGTCGTAAAGAAATAATATAGAGATGCATTCCTTCAAATTAAAGAAAACGAATGTATAAAACTTACTTTTTGGACTTGAATGCTCCTTGCGTTTCTACGTCGCACTTTGTCATAAGTTTTGTGTTATGCGCATGCCTCAACTTATATGAAAAATTTTGAAGAACAGCATTATGAAACCATCTTTCCTGTTTCTGAGAAACTATGTCATATTCCTTTTCCTAGAAATACATTTTACAAGAAGAGATTCATTGAAATTAAAAGGTATGTAGCTATGGGATTTTCTCCAAATCCCATATCTAACCGGAGATAACATACACCTTAAAGTATTTAAAGCTATAGTAAAAATTAAATAACATGAACGAAAAGCTGGAACATTGTAAGTAAAACAATTTTTCCTAGTCTGGCTTACCATTCTTACAAAAGTTTCACGCTTTAAAGCGGCTAAAAGTTCCCTAACATTTTAATGCAGGGCTCAAAATAGCTTAAACGTGGAGGCTGTTTTATGTCCCTCCTCGAAAGATAAACATAAGAGAGGCAATTTTCGCTACATATATGTTACGTTTTAGGTCTCATTAAATGTTAAAAAGATTTGATGTTAATCTCCAGCCAGTTCTATAGCATATTGTTTCAAGACCTTTTGTTTTGTTTTCCTGGTTATTTGACTCGAAATTTTATTACAGAATATTTCACGTACATTTGCCAAGGATGTACCAAAAACAACTCGGCTTAAGATTTCTAAAATTTCCTTAAAATGTTTCGAAGTGAAACTTAATTGAATTTGAACGTTCGATCTGAAACATTAGGCTTAAATTTTAAAAATAGTTATCAAAAAGTTGCAAAACTGCAAAAGCTGACATATTTGATGTTTCTAGGCCTCAATTTAAAGCCGTAATGATGATTTTCATTGCCTAATTGAAGTAAAAATTATGAAAATTAGAAGGAAAACAGAAACATTAAGGTAAGTTAAAAAGTTTTAGGGCTCTTATACACCGAAATTATATGCATTAAGTGAGTGAAACGGATACTTGCAGATCTTCATGACTATTTTGTTACCTACAAGAATAGAACTGCTGTTAATGCAAAATTTAACATTTTCTATTCAATATAAATGTATGCTTTTTGTAATTGAGTTAAGACTTGAAATTAATAATTACAAGTGTGTAGATTCATATATAGTTAGTCAATTTGAGATGTGTTATTTGATGTTGAAAATAATATTTTCGTAAAAACAGGTAATTCCACTACTTTGCTTTAGAAATACACCTCCATTTGAATGTGCGCAGCTTTGTTACTTTTTCTTTAACAGCTGCTCCTGTGAAACTTGTTGCATGTCGCAGTGTCATTGTATGCAATGAAGGAATGTCGATGTTTTACTTTGTACGCCGCTGCGTTTCTTTTATTTGAATTAGAGTTGTGTGATGTTACGTTTATTGTATGTTTTGTCTGAAGTGACATTGTGGGACTGCAGTATTCAGTTCTATTTTTCCCTCGGACACTACATGTATCCAGTTTTCAGCAACAGGCGGTCTCGCTCGGTATTGGGTCTGGTGGGACACGGTTCAATGAGGGTGTTTTCTGGCTTTTTTTTTCACCTGAGCTGTTATGGACTCTGAACTCCTTTGGATCGATATTGACACTGTTCTTTATAGACGTATGAGACTCCGCGATTCGCGGTTGCAAAGATAGGCGTGAAAACGAAACTGATGAATAATTTTAGAGAAATTAAAACATCATAAAAGCAAAAAGTTGGTTTATTAAAAAAAAAAAAAAAAAAAAAAAAAAAACCTCGAGAGCCTTCCTAAATTTAACAAGCTTCTAGTATTAAGTACCGTAAATATTTAATATGACAACGAATTATTCCTTTCAAATGCAAATAGTTACCCAAAATATCAATATTGAAAAACATTTACCATATGAAATTTTGTATTTGTACTCCTTTGTCTCTAGATTCAGTAAGCGGCTAAAGTAAGCATAATACGAGGGCTGTTCAATAAAGTATGATCACAATATTTAATATGACAACGAATTATTCCTTTCAAATGCAAATAGTTACCCAAAATATCAATATTGAAAAACATTTACCATATGAAATTTTGTATTTGTACTCCTTTGTCTCTAGATTCAGTAAGCGGCTAGAGTAAGCATAATACGAGGGCTGTTCAATAAAGAATAATCACAATATTTTTTTGACAACGTACCTTTACTCATCCTCATAATTTTGAAGGTCCTTCTCAAAACAGCCTCCCCTAAATGCAATGCATTTGTCCTAGCAATTCTGCCAGTTTTCAAAGACATGCTGGAAACTATTTTTGAGAGATCCTTCAAAATCGCCTCCGCAGCCTTCACCACTACTTCTGATGATGGATAATGCCTCCCACGAAGACGTTTCTTCAAGTTAGGTAACAGAATAAAGTCACATGGAGCTAAATCAGGACTATAGGGAGGGTGACGTATGTACTTCACGTTGATTTTTGCAAGATATTCAATAACATTGGCAATATGCGGCCGCTCATTATCGTGGTGCAGCATCCAGCCTACTACACGGAAATGTGGCGCCCAATGAAATTATAAGTATTTCAGAAAGTGATCTTAAGGTAATTCGTTGATCCTCTCTCACAATAGCAGCAGCAGTATTGATGCTTTCTTCCGTAAGAGCAGTAAATGGAGCACCGGGTCCACCTTCCTTTGAAATTGATTGTCTCCCCTCTTTAAACATTTTAAACCACCTTCGAGCTGTGCTGTGGGGAAGAACAGACTCTCCATAGGCCTCCTGTAGTATTGTATAGGCCTCAACTGAAGATTTGTTGAGAAAGCAGAATTTCAAAGCTGCATATTGTTCCTCGCGTGTTACCTCCATTGTAGCGGCAGGTAATACTGAACATGTCTGAACTTGCCTGGTTCTCACAGGTGGGAACCAGAAGTACCAGCAATGGAACTACTACGGCGTGTTTGTTTCACACTAAGCTAACAGAATGTAATAAGATTGAATTTTAGTGCGAAAAATTATGACCGTAAAAACTATGATCATTCTTTATTGAACACCCTTCGTATTTAATAATATTTTATACCTTTAGCTACTTCTCTTGAAACCTTCAGGACAGAAATAAAAGTACAAATAAAACGAAAAGTATCCACAACACAGAAGAAAAGGCTGGCTCCGTAGCTCAGTCGGTAGAGTACCAGCCTGCCGTGCTAGGGGTCCCGGGCTCGATTCCCGGCGGTAGAGGTGGGAATTTTTCTCCGACCAAGACATCTTGCCCAGAATCTGGAAGTATGAAGGAGAGTGCGAATGTGTGCGTGATCTAATGATACAACCCAACGAATAGAGTTAACACCTTCGATATGTTCCAAAGGAGAACGGCCGTCAATATGACCATTGCAGTTAAAGGCAGTGTTGCCGTATAAATGGAACAAATTAAAAAAAAGGAAAAACATAGAAAAATTCTAACATAGTTTGGAAGGAGATTAAAATGGTTTGAAATCAAATCAATATCAAAACAGTAACAAATATCATGTCATTCGAGAGAGAGAGAGAGAGAGAGAGAGAGAGAGAGAGAGAGAGAGAGAGAGAGAGAGAGAGAGAGAGAGAGAGAGAGAGAGAGAGAGAGAGAGAGAGAGAGAGAGAGAGAGAGAGAGAGAGAGAGAGAGAGAGAGAGAGAGAGAGAGAGAGAGAGAGAGAGAGAGAGAGAGAGAGAGAGAGAGAGAGAGAGAGAGAGAGAGAGAGAGAGAGAGAGAGAGAGAGAGAGAGAGAGAGAGAGACTGTATGTAATAATGTCACTTTCAAAGAAGTTAGAGCACTCGTACATCAAATCTCTGTAAAAAAGTCTATGTCTAAATTATTTAACCTGTAATTTCAGTTTGCATTCCCCTAAATCAGTGGTTAAATAATTACAGAGATTTCAGTATATCATATTCATCTCTGATAACAATGGATATAATGGCAGTTCGTAATGAGGGTTAGAAAGGAATTCCTGGAATTTTTTGCGCATATGCAGTTGTGAGAAAGTGAAAACGTCAATGATTTATTATTTTAGAATTGAGCATGTTTGGTTTTTTATTTAAATGACGAGTCATTGTGGAGTAAAATAATAATAAGATGATGGAATAAAGCTTTTATACAGCAGTCCATTTTTATTGTCTCTATTTCTCTCTTGAAACGTAACACTTCACGTAATGAAAGGGATCATTTGTTCCATTGTGCGTAATTTGTTTGATAGAATAAATTGTAGAGTCAAAATAAAGCCTGCGCATTTATCTTTTGGCTTTCAGCAGTTTTACATTATTTTATACATTACATTTAGGTAAGTAAGCAGGGTGTAACTTCACTTTTATATAGGTGGCCATTGTGCAGCAGACAGGAATTTGTTTTGTACGAGTAACAAATGAGTAACACAGACTGAAAGTTCACTTTTATGCAAGAAATTAGAGCGTCGTATTGCAGACTGAAATGAAACTTTTATGCAAGCAAGGAAGCTGATTTTTTTTAACGCAAGCAACGAAATAGCAGAATTCATGAAATTTAACTTTTATAAAAAAAAGGGAGTGCAGTAAGTACTGCATTTTAACTTTTATTGAGGTACAAGAATACAGCGCAGACGGATTTATACTTTTGTAAGTAACGAGGGTGACGTCAGACAATATTTCATCTTTGCAAGAAGCGGGGGTGAACATAAAATTTTATAAAATGGGATCTGAAGCTTTCCTAGCAACGAATATACCCAAAATATTCTCGGGAAACAAGCCAGATGAAAAGACGATTAGAAATGGCTCCGGAAACGTCGATTTATAATCGTCTTTCACCTGACTTGTTTCCCGAGAATACCTGTCTTGAGTAGAAAATTTCATATTGTTCAAGTAATAATAAGTTTGTAATTCAGATTCTTGTGTAACTAACAAAACGTTCTTAGATTATGTCTTCATTTCTACATACGTGATTTGGGTGTAGTACAGGCCAGAATTTCCCTTTTATTACTTTTTGTCAGCCAAGTTTATCGTAACTTGAATATAGTAACTTTTAAATGCAATTTCACTTGTCCTTGCATTAGAATGTTCTAGTTTCGGAATGCAACTAGGAAAGGCAAAAGTTTATTTCTTTTTAAGAAGTGCAGTCTTGTTCGGATGTTGTTCCTCCCTCAATGCGATTGTGTTGGCTGCAAACATGTCAGCGTTTAATGGACGTGGACGGGGAGAATTTAAAAGCCACGAGATTGGGGTTCATCAGGGTAGCTAATGGATTAACTTTGGCAGAGATTCCTACTTCAGTACCAGTCGTCACTGACTTTTATTCTGTTTACCCACTCTCTGCAGGTTTAGTGCACAGGGACAAGAGAAATATATGTCTTATCCGTGGAGAAATGAAAATTCATGACGATTTTTTCCACAGCTGTAGTATAATATATGCATGTGTGTATTTAAATATACATTTTACAATGAAACTAAATTAATTGTCATATATATTCTTTCTTCACCATCGCTTTATATTATAAAAATCTGAAGCGTGTCTCACCGACTTTCTTTATCCATTCTTGTACAAAATAGTTTTAAAGCACTTATTCTTTTATATTGATCGAAATATGTTTGTATAAATGGTCTTATATTTCTTTATTGGTCCATTGGGATAAGGCGAAAAGGGTAGTGTTAAGTGATAGTCAAATCTTTTAGGAGAAGGCTACTTTGTGATGGATTTTTAAATTCCATTTTCTTGGCAGTTCAAGGGGAAAAAACGAATAATGACTTTCTATTTAAGAAAAGTACAATTATTTGAAATTTCACACAAATAACAAGGAATTTCTCCTAAATGATTCACTTCATAAAAATGTAGGTGACAATAATTGTACTATAGCAAGATCATTTTTTCTACAAGATTTTTTTGCCCGTTTTACGCTTTTGAAGTTTGCAAAAGACACCCAGTGGATTATTTTGTTGTTGTATTTTACGTCCTCCAACGTTAAGTCATATCGGACGATGAATGAAATGGGTGAAATGATGCTCAAATGAGCCCGGGGTCTATAGAGCTTAGTTACCCAAATTTCCTCTTTTAGGATAAGGAAAAAAAACCGAAATAATCTTATCCAGGTAACTCACCCTGATCGAGATTCGAACGCGGGACTTCTTGAACGTGACGCAGACATGTTACCATCTACGCTACCCAGGCGGGCATCCAGTGGACTTTACCGCAAAACTTCCAAGGCATATTATACAAATATAATGATTTGTAACAAAAAACTTCGTTTATCTTAAAAAAATGATGTCAACTTATCTTGTTAGTTGAATTACAAGATAAAGCTATAAAATTCTCAATAGAAACTGAAATTGATGGTTTTCTTCCTTTTTTGGATTTGAAAACAATAAATAATAATAAATTGGATTTTGGTATTTATAGAAAGTCTACTCATATCGATAAGTACTAAAAATCAGTTTTATCCCCTTTTCACATAAATTTTCTGTTTTAATAGTTTGATTTATAGATTAATAAATATACCCCCGAATAAAGATGAATTTAATAAAGAATATAAACATATAATTAATACCTATTGCTTTAATTGATGGTTTTAACAAAGACTTTATAGAAAACAAGATTGAAAAATTTAAATATCAAAAAACTGTTAATGATATTTCTACCCTTAAAAATAAAATACGATTGTAATTTAAAATATTTACTTGCCATCCTTGGATAAATAAACCTTTTCAACTGATTTTTAGTATATATTTAGTTCCTCAAAATAAATATAGTATTAAAATTTACTACATTTCTCTAAATAGGATGAAATTCCTAATAATAAAAAATCCGCTATTAATCAATTTAATTGTTCAGATTGTGATCAGGTTTACATTGGTAGGACGAAACGTAATGTGGAAACCAGAACGAAAGAACATTTTCATAACATTAAGTATAAACAGACTGATCAATCGGCCGTAGCAGATCATTTTTGGTCATTTAACCATGAAATAAATCCAGAAGTTAAATTATTAAAACAATTAAATGCTCCGATAGATTTTATTGTGTGGGAAAACATATTTGTTTAAAAAAATAAACATGGCGTAATGAATTTTGAAATACCAGCAGTTGATTCTGTTCTTAAGTTTGTTTCGTGTTCAGATTTTGATAGTACTGAAAATACACAGTAACATAGTGACTTCCTTGACGACCAAGGACGCGACCTTTAGGACGCGAGCAAGGGTTCGTGAAATCGATCTCAACTAATTCCGCTAATAAGAAAACTTGACATTATTTTCTTAAGACAAGTGAAGTTTTTTGTTACACATAGTTATATTTGTATAATACTTATAGCTTCAGTGTAACTAGCTTCATTTTGTACGTGAATCCAAGACATATGTTTCATTTGGCATGGAAAGGTCTTAAACATATGGAATTGCAAAATAAAGCCATTTTTAGGAAAGTGAAAATTTGGAGAACTTTTCAACGTGAAGGGTGATCTGATACACTAGGGGGAGACTTTCTTGTAAACTTTGTATGGCATCCTTAGAAGATGCTCAACTTAATTATAAAGTTTGGAATTTTACCAACTTTTGTTCTTGAATTCCTTTCCTCAAACACTTAAATAACAATGTTTTTCTTAAAATCATTTTTTATCCCTTTTATATCGTGTTTCTATTAAAGTTTGCTAATGAACTTTCGTTCATGTTTATTATGTTTAGTAGAGATAGTAAACATAGATATAATGAAAATTGATTATACGTAGATATAATCAAACACTGCTACAATTTTATAAGACGAAGGCAGTACCTACCCATCTTCACTTACGGCTCAGGGAATTGGGTCATGAATAGTAAGGAAAGAAGAATGATAGAAGCATTAGAAATGAAATTTCTTAGATATGTTGCTGGATATTCCTTCACAGACCAAATAAGACGGAAAGCTATTAGAGAAAAACTCGAAATATTAACTCTATAGTTATTATGTACTCTGAAATTATTTTGTGTCTGTTCTCTCAGATCTGCTGACCGATCTAATAAATATATTTAAAACTCGAAATATTTAACTTAAACGATAAAATTAAGAATTACAAACAGAATTGGCACTACTACCTGAGAATGCAGAATAATAGACAAAAGAGACAATGCAATATAAACTTACAGAAACTAGAGATTTGGTAGACCTCGACACCCATGGGAGGATGACATTTGACCGGGAACAGGTCAAATTCGCCTACCTTAATGATGATGATAATATTCAGAACTGAAGTAGCAGAGATAACAACTGGATACCAAGATTTCATTGAAATAGGAGTTTTAAAATTCCCTGAGTTTAGAAAGGAACACTTTTAGAACAAATCCGAGTGTGTGTGTGCGCGTGCCCGTGCGCGTGTGCGCGCGCCCGTCCGTGTTCGTAAACAGTTCGTAAAATGTCCGATTTCACCAACAGATGCTATAATCGACGTTAACAAATGTAATGTAACAATTGTCACAGTGCTAACACTATTGTTAATTTTCTTGCATTTCACCAACCTGTTTTCTGAAAATGTTAACAAACACATGTTAACGCCAAAAACTTGTAAATATTACAGCTATAGAAAGCTATGGTTGAGTCGTATTATTTTCTGAACGTACTGCTATGCGCTTTTGCTTTCATTTTCGTCTGCACACAGCTGAAAAATGGCGGATAAACAAAATCATAAATAAAAGCCGTGAGACAAATTTCTTATCGATGGAGAACGAATTGTTAATTGAATTAGTGACGAAGTGTAAGGGTATCATGGAAAATAAGAGGACGGATGCGGTAAATGTAAAACAGAAATATGTCACGCGGGAAAATATTGGAAACAAATTTAATTCAAATGCATGGATCACTGCTACAAGCACCAAACAACTTCGTCAGTATTACGTAAATTTAAAACGAAGTGCAAAGGACAAGTGACTTGAACGTTACAAGACGGGACGTGGACAGTGTATTATCCACATAATTCAGTGAATTATAAAGTCGCAAAGTTATTAATACTTGAAGCAAAGGCGAGATCGGCATATTCCTTTCGATGCACATTCTAACTCAGTATTACGTAAATTCAAAACGAGGAGCGAAGGACAAGTGACTTGAAAGTTTCAAGACGGGTGGTGGACAATGTATTATCCACATAATTCAGTGAATTATAAAATTACAAATTTATTAATACTTGAAGTAAAGGCGAGATCGGCATATTCCTTTCGATGCATGTTCTAACTCAATATTACGTAAATTGAAAACGAGGAGCGAAGGACAAGGGACTTGAAAGTTTCAAGACGGGTGGTGGACAATCCATATAATTCAGTGAATTATAAAATCGCAAAGTTATTAATACTTGAAGTAAAGGCGAGATCGGCATATTCCTTTCGATGCATATTCTAACTCAGTATTACGTAAATTTTAAACGAGCAGCGAAGAAGGACAAGTGACCTGAACGTTTCAAGACGGGAGGTAGAGTGTATTATCCACATAATTCAGTGAATTATAAAATTACAAATTTATTAATACTTGAAGTAAAGGCGAGATCGGCATATTCTTTCGCTGCATGTTCTAACCTCTCTTGTACTTCCGCAGTAACCTTCAAGGCAACTTGTTTCGACAGTCCATATCTCCGTAGAACATTTTCTTCTGATAGTTTCTCAAAATTATTTGTCGTCATAGGCTCTACTCTATTACGAATGCCATTTAGACGGTCTAAAATTTAGCAAATCGACATCAAAAGCTGGGTTCACGTCCGCCATCTTGACTATTTACAGTTGTTAAGGACTTAACAGAACTTTGTCTTGTTAGTTTAACAAGAGATTTAACACGAGTGTTAAGCTAACACTTGCTGTTGAAATGCAATTTTTGTTTTAAGGTGAAATCGGACATAACTGTAAAATATAGTCAGTTGAATAACGAACTTGGAATTTAAGTTAACCACTTTCCTAGAAAGAGACCTCAAAAGTACCCATTAAATGCAAAGCATTTTTGAAAATTTTTATTTTATTTAAATTGTGTTGATTAAAATACCACATGTTTAAAATATCTTCTGGAAAAAAACGTATACATTGGATTTTATGGGAACAGTCTTTGAAGTCCTCTTCTTTCTGGTAGACTTTGGTATAGTTCATAAAGATTAAGAGATACACATCTGACTGCAAAAAATGTGTAGCTTTTGTCGACATCTTTCTTATTATTGCTTTGAACTTTCAAATGCTTACACTTTTGTCATTCAGATAGGTATTCATTATTCATTTTATGTCCTGTCCATGAGAGAGAATGGGCTATCAAAGCAACCATATGGCGACCCACCGTTATCATATTTGATTAATACTTAGGCTTCTTTTACTATTCCTATTATACCTATAAGGAAATATATAATAAAATTATACCTATACGTCTTTATCTCGATTAAGCATACAGAACAGTAACGGTTTTAAAAATAGCTTGAACAAGAATGGTGAAAACATATGCGATTTTTAATGTTTGTGTAAAGCATCTGTTTTGTTTGTTTATTTTTTTCTTATAGAAATGTTTTCATAATGTTTTATTTATACGTTAGACAACATCTGGCGTGGTAAGGCAGCTGTAAGTTTATGGCTGTTAGATTGCCATCTGTAGGAAGATGTTAGAAAGTTTCAAACTATTCCTTTTTTTCTTTTCTTTGGCAAGAAATTCATGCTTCTTCCTCTGTGCTTCTAATAAATATTTAAAACATTTAAAAATTGTGTCTGCATGTTGTGTATTACTGTTGACTTATGACTTAATTTGAAACAATTAATAGACAAAACATGTATCATGAATAACGTAACATGGATAGAAGGTTCACTTTTATAGAAGGGTCCAGGGAAAGAACCAGGTAAGTCACTTTTTGTAAGAAAGCCAGAAACGAATATTAACTTTAAAACACAATGGGCGATTCTCAAACAAAACACTTCTTTCAAACATAGTGAAATATTAATGCGTCACATGTAGTGAATCAAGTAAAGTGGTACTTCCTGTCCGTTAAGTCAATAATAATGCACCAAACAAAAAAGTTCAAGGAGAAAACCAGGTGACTGATATGAAACAGAAAGAAAACCAGGAAAGTGAGCCAACAGAGATTTTGTTTGCAAGTACAATAATTGTATTAGTATCATTTTTGTAATATTGTGACATTATTATTTTTATTATTATTATAATTATTATTATTATTATTATTATTATTATTATTATTATTATTATTATTATTATTATTATTATTATTATTATTATTATTATTATTATTATTATTATTATTATTATTACTACTACTAAAACTACTACTACTACTACTACTACTACTACTACTACTACTACTACTACTACTACTACTACTACTACTACTACTACTACTACTACACTTACCTCAGAGATTTTTTGGACATGTTCCATTTCCTGGAAGAAGTTCACTGCTAGTTCACCACAGCACTTCATGAGGAGCATTATATCCTGGTACTTAGCTTTCGGTATGTGTAGAGGGCCTGAGGCAAATGTGGAAATGTGTTACGTATATTGTATAATATAAGCAGTGTTATCAGAAAAGTATAAGTGTAGGGTAATATTTTTACAACAATTACCTGAATAAGCCAAAGAAGGCAGCTCAAATTCTTCTGGTCTCTGTATTGAAGAATCTTTCTTAGGCTTTCTTATAATTCTGGATACCATGCCTCCATTATAGGTAGCTCTCCAGGTCAACAGACGTGGGTGGTCGGATGAGGCGCCAATTTCCTTGACGGGCTGGATCTTAAATGAACATTTCGTCACATAGTTCTGATATCCTTTTTTACCCAGTCATACAGTATTTCCTAACAGACATTCAGAACATTAAAAGGTGCAAGTTTGGTTTTTGAATTTGTAATCATGCTTAGGAACTCCTCTGGGGGTTTCCATTCTTTGCTTCAAATTCCAAAGGCAAACATACTTATCACATCCCAAGTAGGAATGGCTGTCTCTGAAGCGCAACGAAGAGTACGTCGCTCTCGCACAGTCTCTGTTGGCAGAAATATGACTTGCCTGGTTCTTTCGCGGGAAAAATTGACTTACCTGGTTCTTTTCCTGTACTCCAAAATTCAAATGTAAAAAAAAAAAAAAAAAAAAAAAACATGACTAACCATTTTTCTTCCCTGTTTGATACCTCTAAAAGATGGTACTTCCCATGGAGTATCAAATGACACGTCAAATTCATTTTGAGAAAAGGGACTTACCTGGTTTTTCCCTGGACCATTCTATGAAGGCTTTAATATACGAGAGCTGTTCAATAAAGAATAATCATAATCTTTTTACAGTCTTAATTTTTCGCACTAAACTTCGATCTTATTATATTTTGTTAGCTTAATGTAAAACAAACGACGCCGTAGTAGTTTAATTGTTGATACTCCTGGTTACCGCCTGTGAGAACCAGGCAAGTTCAGACATGTTTAGTATCGCCTACCGCTGCAATGGAGGTAACACGCGTGAAACAATATGCGGCTTTGAAATTCTGCTTTCGTCTGAACAAATCTTCAGTTGAGGCCTATATAATGTAACAGGAGGCCTATGTAGAGTCTGTTCTTCCCTACAGCACAGCTCGAAGGTGGTTTAAAATGTTTAAAGAGGGGAGACAATCAACTTCAAAGGAAGGTGGACCCGTGGCTCCAGTTACTTCTCTTACGGAAGAAAACATCAACACTGCTGCTGCCATTGTGAGAGAGGATCGACGAATTATCTTAAGAACACTTTCTAAAATACTGAACATTTCATTGGGTGCCGCCCACACGTTAGTGACAGAAACATTACACATGAGACGTGTTTGTGCGCGATGGGTTCCAAGACTGTTGATTCTCGAACAAAAGGATATTCGCATGCAGTTCTGCATGTAGTTAAAGTAGGAGGAAGATTCGGAGTTTCTTTCGAACGTAAACACTGCTGATGAAACTTGGTTACATCATTTTGATCCTGAGAGCAAACAGCAAAGCTCAGTGTGGAAATCTCCTTCATCACCAATCCCCCAAAAAGCAAAAGTGGTTGCTTCTGCTGGGAAAGTTATGGTCATCTCATTCTTTGATATTCATGGAATGGTTTATCAGCATGCTGTACCTGCAAACATATCAGTAACTGGACAATACTACAGGGATGTCCTGAAAACATTGCAAGTCCATATAAGGCTCAAAAGACCACATTTCCATGAAGCATGCTGGATGTTGCACCACGATAATGCGCGGCCGCATATTGCCAATGTTGTTGCTGAATATCTTGTAAAAATCAACGTGAAGTGCATCCCTCACCCTCCCTATAGTCCGGATTTAGCCCCCATGTGACTTTTTTCTATTCCCTAACTACCACTAAAATTATGCTATAGTCATTACTTTTATCTAAGAATGGAGTACTTGTACTATAGTTTATCATATAGCAAGTTAACTCAGCGATTTTGTCTGATAAATATATGGATAACAGCGTCATTTCATCAAAATATATCTGTTTCTATTTCATTTGTTGCAGTTTAGTGTGCTGGAGTATTGCACTCTAGTTCACTGCCACAGAATGCTCGCGCGTTCCAACCCATCTGTTGGGGTGCGGATTTTAAATCCTTGGCGTAGGACCAATGCCCACTCAGAATCGTGAATCGTGAGGAATTTGAGGAGCAGCAGTAGGTAGCGAAGTCTGGTCAATTGAAGTCAACTTTCCGGCTGAGAGTGTCGAAATACTGACCACATCGCCTTACCGTATCGATTGATCACCCACCTCTGCCTTGCGCATGTGGGCGTGAGGCCGGCAATCGGGTTGGCAGGATCAGGCCCGATTCGGTCTGTTACACTGTGAACTACTTTTACTATATCGTTTCTTATAATGATTTCTTCACTACAAACGAACACGAAGAGGAAATATTGCTTTGAATATTTTCTACCCTGCAATTCCACTCCTTTTCAGCAACCGAAGTAGACACAAAAGCATCCTCCTTAACTCCTCCCCCTACCCTTCACTGTAGAAAGTGATAATATTGCACCAAAGAAAGTAAAGTGAACTGTTTTCTGGAGCGGTGACTGGTAACACTCACTTGCATAGGGTAAAGGTACCATATTTCGGATAGGTGCCTAATTTCGGGCGGTAGATTTTCTGCTCCATGAGCTACTGCACTCCCTCGGAAATCATGTGAACAAGTAGAAGGAAGTACCAGGTGAACACCTTGAACCTCTAGCCATTATGCAGTTAGTTGTGGTGAAGTAGCATTCGTAAGTTGTTTTGTTCACGATCAGAGTGTTTGAAGAACACTTTACAGAGCGATTTCTTGAGCTTAAGGTAAGGTCCTAAATCACGTAATTACTGCCTGTATCATGTTAGTATATGATAGTTTTGTTATATGCATTAACATTTGGAATTACTTATATCTTGTTTAATCCAAGCTGTTATTTATCCAATATAGCGGAGTTCCTAATTTCGGATATCCAAAATTAGGAATGAACAATATTTTACCGAGCTAAAAGACTTTTTGTTCATTAGATGGCAACAGGGCGCAGAAGGAGGTGGTCAGAAGAAGCGATGGGAGAAGCAGTAAAGGCCGTCAAGGGAAATATGCAAAATAATCAAATCTCTTACAGTCGGTCGCTATATAGTAGCTTTGACATTTCGCTCTCTTTCCATGGCGAAGAGATAAAAAGACTACCTCTGTGGTTGAGTAGTCAGCGCTCTGGCTTCTCAGGTCAAAATTCCGAGTTCTAGTTCCGATTTTAATTCCCAGAACTATTCTCTATACCCTGCAGAGGTCTGGGAGTACACCGTGTTCATTTTTATTCCTTATTTCCCGCCCTCCGATTGAGCAAGAATGACGTCATAGTTTACTGGTGAGTCTATCTTGAAACCATAGTGCCCTCTACGGAGAAGAAGCGGCAACTTTTGCGGAATAGTAAGAAAATTATAGCGCCCTGAGTGTGGTTTCTCTAGTAACTAATACAACCAGCTTCCCCTGGATATGAACACAGACCACCGCGTCTTCATGGTTGAATGCTACTTTCGTACCGGCATTAAAATTGGTGCGACATATAAATATAATTTAAACCGCTCCATAGAGGAGTTTATGCAATGCTACGCAGCATTCAGACAAGTCTCTCGGAGCGTAAAGTTGTCAAAAGTGTCCAGGTACCGTCAAATTGACATACTTTTGTTTACAACATAAACGTCTTACGTTTTATCAGTATGAGATGTAAATTTTTGTCCTTCTCACGCTTAATTAAAATGTCTATTGATTCTGGTATCCTTATGTCTTTTAAAACCAATAGGTGTATCAAACATTTCCAAGATAAAAGATCAGTTACTCGCAAAAAGAGAGACGCTGGACGCTATAAAGTAACTGGTCCCAATCTAGAAGCAATAAATAATGTTATGACAGAAAGGCCTCAAGCATACCTTCTCGCAATACAGTGTTTAAGGGGAAGGGAGAAAGGAAATGTAAAAAAATGGACAAGACTGTGCACTAGATATATTTTCTTGTTTAGACCTGGATAAAAGCGTTGTAGATATTGTAACAATAATTTATTTTCATTCCCAGAACATGTTCTGTTAATCTTCTGGTTTGTGATGAAGTTACATTGTGAAGAAACTGTGAGTGATAGAAAAGAATTGAGATCAGATTGAAATATTTCTATTTTATGTGACAGGTTTACAATATGCATATATATCCACTATAACAGAAAAGCAGATGTTCATTGTAAAAATAAGTGTTCATTGATTTATCATTTCGTATATTCTTCATGGTATATTTTTATAGCTGCATAATTAGCTTTGCAGTGCACTGCATTGCAGTATATAGTTTTTTTGTAGTTAGCGTATCGACGCACCAGGCGAAATTACGCGGGCAGAATCACCTCTCAAATAGTATGTTTACCTGCTGGTAGAGGGAGCCCTCAAAGCTGCTATCAATGCATCTAATACGATTGCAAGCCGCTAGGGGAATCATATATATATATAGATGACGTCAAATTTTGCGCGGCAAAATTACAGATAAAAATGAGCACCGTACATTAATGTGGGTGCGAAGGTGTATTTGTTTGATACTGAAAAGGAAGAAAACTATTTTTGAAAAACTGCACTTAAAACAATTAGAACACCATCAGTTGTTTCTCAGGCGAAGCCCCCAATAGAGCTACAGAATAAACGAAAAGAAGAGTTGGAAATAAAAAGCGACGTGACATTTTTGAACAGTGTAAGTATTGGAAAATTCAGACATATAAAATGAAATATCTCTGAAACGGTTCACTGTTTTAAAGTAGTTGGACCTGAACTGTGCATTTTAACGAGTATAGTATATAAGGTTTATGCCAGCTACGTTTACCAGCTATGTAAAAGTCATAATTGAAAAGGATTTCTCAAATTCCCAGGGAGTTCAAATCTTTGAAAGTTGTTCCACTTAAGGGTAGACTGCGGTGAAGACATTTTCTTAAGCAATTTCGTGTGACATCCTTGGAAGATGTCCAAGTTAAATAACACACACACACACACACACACACACACACACACACACACACACACACACACACACACACACACACACACACACACACACACACACACACACACACACACACACACACACACTCACACACACACACTCACACATACTGCCCGCCTCGGTAGCGTAGATGGATAGCGGGTCTACCTCACGTTAGAGGTCCCGAGTTCGAATCTCGGTTAGGGATAGTTACCTGGATATGGCTTTTTCCGGGTTTTCCCCTTATCGTGATAGACGAATGTGAGGTAATTCTAAGGTCTATGGACCCTGGAATCATTTGAGCATCATTTCACCCATTACATTCATCGTCCGATATGATTTAATGTTGGACGTAAATTTAAAAAGAAAAAAAAAAAAAAGAAAAAGAAAACCACCACACGTACACAGAATATTTTCAGTGAAGTCTGATCTACCTGCCATACATGATAGTTAAAATAGACTTCTCCGAATTTCCATTAGCCAAAATTAAAAACAATACCTTATTTTGTATTTGTTTTACATCGTGTACGTAATACGTATATTGAAATACTAGGAAAACCGCAAGACGCCATAAAATTAGAAGTATAGATCAAACTTTGCGTGACACAGTTTTCTTGGTATACGAGAAATTTCTCGGCTTGTTGAAGATGACAGTACACGTAGGATGGATATGATAGCTTTCAAAAATCAAGAAAAGAGATATATAGTCGGGTCTGGAATTTGACTTGAGGCGACTGAAAATAAACTGAAGACCACATCGAGAAAGCGCAACTCAAAATAATTTTATTATCCATTGAAATACACGATAGAATTTAGGATAGTTGCAAGAAGAACAGTAGCTGAAAATCTTACTTTTTGGATGAATTTTCGTCTCTGCTAAACACTGTAACATTGGCATCCATAAATGATGATGATGATGATGATGATGATGATAGTTGGTACTACAGGCCATGTAGGCCCTTGGCCTCCCTAACCACCCTCTTCCAAAGAGAATGGAATATTAAAGCCATCGCACAACGACATGCACTTTAAAAGGTTTGAATATCGCTTAAACCTACTGTGTTGTACTGTTAGCAAGGTAATTACTTACTTTTCACTAGTGATGGGCGAATTGGAATACAAAAATTCGATTCATTCCATTCTTGGTAGTTCTCAAGATGTTCTCGAAATTTGAATGTGTATTCGAATACAGTGCAAAGTTCTCGTTTGTAGCATCCGAGAACTTGTTTTTGAAAGGAAGTAAATGCTGTCGAACTTTCTACATAAAAAAAATTAATTTTCCTTCTTTTCATCGTTTTTATTTTTGTTGTTTTTCTGTATTTTAACATATATACACAGTATAAATAACATACTCAAGGCGACACTCGAACCCACGACCCTCTACGCAGCGGTACGTCAGATATATCCACTCCAGCGACCCCGAGCACTTTCATCGAATACACGCATGTTTTCGTTTGTAGCATCCGAGACCTTGATTTCGAATACAAATAACTTTGTTGTACTTTGCAGTAGTTTTAGTCGCAGTTTCAAAGAATAATAACAAGGGGAATGTGTATTGAAATCATTTCTACAAACGTTTACTTGTATTAACATAACTTAGGTAGAAGAATAAGCATTTTTAATGACTAGAGAAAGTTATATGAATCCAACACATATTTAACGCCTCCAAGTTTAATTCTGAATTGCCTTATGCTTCTATCCGCGCTTGTCTTATCAAAGGAATGGTGAACTTGGAATGTTTTCAGCTGCATAAAAGGTGCACACTGCATATTGGCTACATACCTGTTCCGATAATGTTGCCGATACGATATTGTTGCGATATTGTACAGCATTTTATGAAGGGTTTATATACGTCAGTGAAATCTGGTAGCGGTATGCCAGGTTTTTACGGAAACACTCCGTATCATCTCATCAATCTCATTGATTGCCTTGGCAGTGACAAACATTAAATCAATTAATTCGGCATACCCGCCCTGCTGTACATGAATATCGTTATGCCGCACATCGATACTACTTTGTTCAACCTTTCGCTAGAGGATCTCTATGCAAGGAGACGAAACGGAGCAGCTGCTTTTTTCTTACTCTTAAAATTACAGGGCCAAGCCTATGATCACGAAACATTAAAATGAGATATTCAGGCAACGTTCTCGCTCACTGCCAGTTATGAGTTATGCTAGAATATTTAAGCTGCGATGGACATCTACTCCTCACCGAGTGGAATGACTCAGGCGGTTTCGGCCGGGAGGTCTGGGGTTGATACCCGTGGCTGACCTACTGATCCATGGGCTTTTTCGGGGATTTATCCGGGTTGCCAAGTTCATTACTTCCCCAGAACTTCCTATCACCTCCATTTCATCTCCATTTACATTTCACATAATCTCTCATCTGGTGGTCTCTTTCATGGTAGAAGTGTCGGCGGGAGACTCGGCGGTGTATGACAGGATGATATGCTCCTGGTAAACATTTCCTCCTCTTGTAGGACGATCTCCGAACAGGGCCTGGTGGGGCCGTTTCCGAATCTCAGTAGAGTGGGCTGCTGGGGAGTTTACAACTGGTCTGCTCTCTGAGCTGTCGTGGCTCCTTGAGATGTCCGGCCTCTTTCTGCTCTCGCCTCCTCTCTTCTCTTCCTCCCGGGAGTGCCCCACCGTGGGACATAGGTGCCGAATACCTTCCTTAGCATAGTCCAGTCCAACCCAATCAGACACCTACTTCTTTGTTTAAGAGCACCTCAAATGCACTTATCCCCGAGAACTTTGGTGATTTCTATATAATAACTTCTAAAACAGCTTCAGGACACATCAAATATTGTTCTAAAACTTACGAGGGCTGTACAATAAAGACTGATCATAATTTTTTTATGGTCACAAATTTTCCCACTAAAATTCAATCTTATTATATTCTGTTAGCTTAACGTGAAGCAAACACGCCGTAGTAGTTTCATTGTTGGTACTCCTGGTTCCCGCCTGTGAGAACCAGGCAAGTTCAGGAATGTTCAGTATCGCCTACCGCTGCAATGGAGCTAACATGCAGTTTAAGTTGATGTTAGAGGAAGATCCGGAGTTTCTTTCAAACGTAATCACTGCTGATGAAACTTGGCTACATCATTTTGATCCGGAGAGCAAACAGCAAAGCTCAGTGTGGAAATCTCCTTCATCACCAACCACCAAAAGAGCAAAAGTGGTTGCTTCTGCTGGGAAAGTTATGCTCATCTCATTCTTTGATATTCATGGAAGGGATTATCAACATGTTGTACCTGCATAGACATCAGTAACTGGACAATACTACAAGGATGTTCTGAAAACATTGCAAGTCCATAACTGGCGCAAAAGACCACATTTCCGTGAAGCAGGCTGAATGCTGCACCACCATAATGCGCGGCCGCATATTGCCAATGTTGTTGCTGAATTTCTTGCAAAAATCAACGTGAAGTGCATCCCTCATCCTCCCTATAGTCCGGATTTAGTCCCATGTGCCTTTTTTTCTATTCCCTAAATTGAAGAAACGCCTTCGTGGAAGGCATTATCCATCATGAGAAGCAGTGATGAAGGCTGCGGAGGCGATTTTGAAGGATCTCTCAAAAATGGTTTCCAACAGTCTTTGAAGACTGGCAGTAACGCTGGAACAAGTACATCGCATTCAGGGGAGACTATTTTGAGAAGGACCATCAAAATTATGAGGATGAGTAAAGGTACGTTGTTATAAAAATTGTGATCATTCTTTATTGAACAGCCCTCGTTTTCCTAAAGCTCTGTCGTAATTTATTGCTATTCATTCGAAGTTTTCAATACTTAGCTTTTCAGAAAGGAAAGCTCTGTCCTAATCATGTAAACAAAATGGAATTTCTAAGCCATGATATAATGAACAGAACTTAAAATATAAGATTATGTCTAACTACTGCATTCCCTGTATCCTAACAGAAGAATTACGTGACTCTGTGAGCAATATAACTAAAACGGCTATCTTAGTAAAACTCTGCCTGCTGGCCTGCCTCTATAGCGCGGGTGGTAGCGTAAGTGCCTCATGTTCAGGACGTTCACAGTTATCTTGGTCTGGGTGAGTATCGGATAATGTTATCTCTGGTGTTTTGCCTTGTCCTGGAAGATGAATGTCTGGTAACTCTATGCTCTGTTAACCCTGGGCTCATTTGAGTTTCATTTCACCCGTTTCATTCCTTGTCCGATATGATCCACGTTGGAGGACAGCAATTTAAACAAAAAACCCTGCCAAATTCCTGATTGAGGAAAGGGAATTTTTCTCCAGCCAAGATCATCGCTTATCCTTCCTAGAGTCTGGAATAAAAAAAGAATTAGACAATGCTTATCCCAAATGAAACAGAATAATACGCCTTTTCCAGAATTTAACTGAAACTGAGTAGAGAAAATCATGCAATTAGTACAACAAATGTGCTATTAAACTGTGTAATATTTTTCTTAACATATAACATTTTGAAATTTAACACATATGCAGCAAATTTAGAAAGAACGGAAAAAGAATTCTAGAAAACATGTGAAATATTAGAAAAAACCTTGTATATGCAACCAAACCCACCTTTCAAAGTTGCGTTTTCACTCCGGTAGCGGAAAGAGAACAAGGAAAAGGAAAAAACGTTGCTGAAGAACTAACCTAACTTTGTTATCAATTTTTAAATTATACTTGCGCGAGTTTTACCATGGTTTCCCTTGATGACGTCAACTTAATGCTGTAAATAGCCAAAAAAGTATCAGCCACATGTAACTGTTGTAACTGTTGTGAAGTGTTGAAACAATAAATCGCTCAACATTCCTGATGCAAAATTGTTCCTTACCGAATATTTTAAATGCAGTCAATAATCGCTGATATAGAACATTTTTATCAAGTTACTTGATCATAAGTATAAACCGAAAATATAAAGTGAAAATACACCATAAAAGTACATATTTATAATCAAGGAGATTAACAGAATATGATAAACTGCAAAGAATTGAGAGAGGCAACAGAGTTTGGTCTGGAGCAACACAAAAGATATTTGTGATGATGTACATTTGAGATCTTTTAACCAGATTGAAATTTGGAATTTTGTGAGTGGACGTACATTCTATTACTGCAAAAAGGATTTTGAAGAAGTCAAGAAGATGAAGAAAATAATGAAAGCATTAGTTTCTTATGGACTTGAATGAATGACATCTGGAGATTAAAGAGCATCCAACAATACAACAATGTTCCACAATCTTCATTTTAATTTTCGGAATGGGTATTCCAGACCATGACGAATTTATACATATAATTGTTGCTGTAATGAATTTTAATCATAAATAACTGAAAGTATTTTCTAATCCAACACGGCACATGAGCTGTGCACGTATATGAGGGTATAATTTAACGTGGGAAGTTAACGTTCCCTCTATGTCATCGTGTTTTGTTGTTACTTAACGAAGTTTGTTTTAAAAAGAAGTGGGTGTGTTTTACGAAGTAAAAAGTCTACGAAGTACTTAATTTAGAGTCAATGGTAAAAGTTCTTACGAAAGTTTAAGCAGAAAGTAAACCTTTTAGGTTAAAAGAATGTAGTATTATTAAAAGGCCCCGGAAAGCGGGGTAGAGCACTGCCTGTGGCTCTGTGTACTTCGAACGCGAATGAGTGCGGCAGATGTGCACAGGTGGGTACGGGTTCACTAACTCACCCAAACTGAACACATAGGATACTCTCAAGCCTGCCAACTAGCTCTTTGGTCCCTATAACCTTGACGGGGTCCTGTATGATGATGAATGTGATGGGTATATGAAAGGATGGATGGAAAGTCTGGACTAAGTTAAATCATCCCAGCAATCAACTACTTGATTTGGGAAAATCAGGAAAAACATATTATTACCGTGGGCAGTCACCCGGAATCAAACCCGGACCTCCACTTCGCGAGCCTTACAAATTATCACGGGACTTCTCTAGCTTTTTTAAAGTTTATGAAAGTTAAAATTATGAAATGTAAGAATATAAATGCTATATACACTATTATTTTTTAATTTACGTCCTTTAACTTTTTTAAGTCATATCGGACGATGAATGGAATGGGTGAAATGATGCTCAAACGGGTCTAGGATCCATGGATTGTAGTTACCCGGCATTTGTCTTTTACGATAAGGGAAAACCCCGGAAAAAACCTTATCCAGGTAACTCATCCTGACCGAGATTCTAACTCGGGACCTCTTGAACGTGAGGGAGACATGCTACTACCACGCTACCGAGGCGGGCATATATACACTAATAATAGGGCTTTCTTTTCATCGGCCGCGCTGTGGCTCAGTGGTTAGACCGCTTGGCTCTCACCAAGGTGGCCCGGGTTCGATCCCAGGCGACCGCAAAGTAAGATTTGTGGTGGACAAAACGGCGCTGGGGCAGGTTTTCTCCGGGATCTCCGGTTTACCCTACCATTTCATTCCACTGGTGCTCCATCTTCATCTCATGTATCATAAGTGTCATCGCCTGCCGTACCATATGTAGTAAAAGCGGGCGTTAAACAATACGCATTTCATTTCTTTTCATCACATTTTATTTCCTTCTTCATCGCCATACCAGACATAGGGCTGAACATCCACTCCAGATATGCTATGATCCCAAGTTTGCTTGTTCCTCGACAGGCTTCGTATCCTAGTTATGGCTTATATGTCCTTGGGGTGTGCATCTGTTCTAAACAAAGGGTAATACAGTGAAGAAGAACCCTTTATTAAAAAAGAGAAAGAGTAGTATTTCTAGTTTATGCTGAATCCAAATTAGAGATAACATTTCTCCACGACAAATCATTTTTAATATAAGGTTATTCTTATATTACTGAGTTTAAAGAAATGAAATAACACATAATCTTCTATATTTCAGAAAATATTACTTTACAGCAGTGGACAGAGCTTAGTAATATTTTCCACTTATATTGGTTTCTGTGCTTATAGACAAGGTAATAGACAAGGCCAAAGAAGGAAATCAGCATTGTCCGGTAATAGCAAACAAAGAAATTCCTGTATTGCTAAATGCGGATGACTTAATGGTAGGATCTATAACGGTAGTAGGACTGTGAAGAGTGGGGAATAAAAATCAAAATAGGTAAGTGGAAGGTTATGGTCTTGAAGAACGAGGTAAACTAAAACAAGATGAAAATTGGGTACTAAATGGCAAAATGGTAGAAGTGGTAAATGAATTTGAATACTTAGGAATGAGTTTGAATAACAATGGAAAATGGGGGGCATATAGGAGAAGAATTGAAGCAAAAGGAAGGACGGCAATGAATGAGATAAAAATATGCCAATATAAGCTAGAAATGACAACCAAGTGGTTAGAAAGAGTGTATGAGGCATTAGTGGAATCCAAAATGTATGCAGTGGAGATCTGGGGGGCGGGGGGGGGTGCAAAGTTAAACAAAATGGTGGACCAAAACTACAGAAGATTTGGTAGAGTTACTAAGATCAGCACCTAGGGAAGTAGCTTGAGCAGAATTAGGAAAGACAAGAAGAAATGGAATAATAATGCAAAGAATAATAACATTTTGGTATAGGTGCTTGACCAAATAAGGGGAAATTATGAAATTATGCATGAGATAGCAAAAAATATTACAGAACACAAACAGTTGTTGGGCAGAGATAAGAGGAATTATGGAAAAAATAGAAATGGAAGATATATGGAGATTAGAGGAAAGGAATGGAAGTATGTGGGTAAATTGATAAAATGCAGAATAGAAGATATAGAAAGACAGGAAATATGGGGAAGTCTAGAAAATGTGAAATTATTACAATTTTACAAACAAATAAAAAGAAATTGGGGACGAGAAGCATACGGAGATTACTGCAATAGGCAAGAGAGAGAAGGGTTAGCTTGGATGAGAACAGGAACAATATTTCTAAGAGGTATAAGTGGTAGAGAAAAGGGAATTTGTGAATTGTGTGGGAGAAAAGAAAGTATAGAACACTATGTAACAGAATGCGAAGAGGTTGTAATATGGAGAAAAAAGCTTTGTAAGGAAAAATGGGAGAATGTAGAGAAGAGGATAGTAGCTATAAAATTGTTAACAGGAAAGGAGGAAAAGAAGGTAGGAAGTATTGGTGAGTTCTTACAGAAAGTAAAAGAAAAGTGGGCAAGAAATGTAAGGAATATAAAAAAGGAAGATGAGAGGGAAGAAAGCGACTAATTAAGTTACAAGGAGCCATGGAGGTTAAGAGCTACCTGGCAGAGCAGAAGGCCAGTGTGTCATGTAGGAGAAACAAGGTAAAGACAAATAAATGTAGCCTAAAATTGTAAATTGTAAACAATTGTAAAATTTTGGTATATGCACAATTAATAATTCATTCATTAATTCAGTCAACTGCCCTAACAGCAAGCACTCTTGTCTCTGATAGTGCTGAAAGTTACTGCTGCATTATGAAACAGTTATTTCTGTGCAGTATTCATCTCGAAATCCTCTGTAAACAATTTGATGCTTTCTTGACTCTCAATAACTTACGTTTTGTGTGCTTGAGCCTCAAATTGCGTATGATTGCCAAGAAAACAAGTTAATGATCCAATTGTGCATGCTAAAGCTTTAACTCGTTGATACCCCAGAACATTGATTGCTCCATAATGTCGTCAGTAATAATGACATAAAGACTATTATTAATACCTTATTATTTCCGAGATAATAACTATAATTCTGAGGACTATTATCTGCTGCAATCACTGTACTTCATTCCTCATTTATAGGTCTATTCAATAGGTTGTATACAGTCACAGGCTTCTAAATTACGTTTTCATTGTCTAGGTCAAATGCTTTTGATTGGCGGACTCAATAGTTGCTCAAAACATCAATTTATCTGCTGCAGGTTAGCCGCTAAGGCTTGCAGGAAGTGTCCTACAGAGTAGGGGGCCACAGTTTCGAATCTTGTCTCTGATGTGGGTGCTTGGTTCGTATGTTAGATCTACGTATGGCCGAATAGTGGCCATGGCCTACGTAATACCTGCGTATAGAGATTTTACATTTTATATCAGAAATCGGGAGGAGACAGGGTAGACGAATTACCTTAAGATCACGTTCTGAAATACTATACATTTCACTAGCTGCCAAATTTTCGTGATGCAGGCTGAATTCTGCACCACGATAGTGCACGGCCGCATATTGCTAATGCTGTTGCTGAATATCTTGAAAAGTCAACATGAAGTGCATCCCTCACCCTCCCTAAAGTCCGGATTTAGCCCCATGTAACTTTTTTATTCAATTACTTGAAGAAACGCCTTCGTGGAAGGCATTATCCATCATCAGAAGCAATGGTGAAGGCTGCGGAGGAGATTTTGAAGGATCTCTCAAAAGATGGTTTCCAGCATGCCTATGAAGACTGGCAGAAGCACTGGGACAGGTGGATCGCATTCAGGGGAGACAATTTTGAGAAACACCATCAAAATTACGAGGATGAGTAAAGGAACGTTGTCCAAAAAGAAGAAGAAGAAGAAGAAGAAGAAGAAGAAGAAGAAGAAGAAGAAGAAGAAGAAGAAGAATTTGTGATCATTCTTTATTGAACAGCCCTTGTAGAAAAGGTCAGTGAATGTATATATCCACTGATTTTGACCAAATTTAAAACACTTGCTCTTTGCGACAGTAATAAAAGATACGTTGGGAGTGATATCACACAAACCACGCCCAACGGAAGAGGGGAAGGTAAATGCTCGACGGTAAGGGATTTTTGAGTATTCTGAGGACACATTGGCTTATTTCCGTAACATTTTGGATAAACTAAAAGATAAATGTTGCTCTCTCCGTTGTTTTAAGGGCTGTAATAAAAATCACCTTTAAGGGGTTGATAGGGTTGAAAAATTTTGATTAGAGGCAATTTACTGGACTTTCATTTGGAATAACGAGGATGAACATACGGTGGGGTTAGTATCACATGAATCGCTACATTGGAAATCGCAGAGGAAAATGTTCGGTGGAAGACAACTCAGCACTAATACCTTTATTAAATAAATATTCTCGCATAAGAAAGTCAAGTCATAATGACAGATGAGAGGTACTGATTTAGTATTGATTTACTACAATTGATACTTAATTGCTTTAATTGATTTAAAAATAATTAATCATCTATTTGGAAAACTGAACTCTTGTTCAAACCTCTGGAAACAATGAGTATTTTGCTCGTTTAGTACATTTGAAAATGAATGACTCTATTTTTCCAATGAGTTAACAGTAAGCCTGGTTTCTGTTGTAAACATTTTGTTATCTGTACCGACAGGTATTGCTAAACCTAAATGCTGTCTAGGAAGCCGTGGATTGGTAACGAGCTGATTTGTTTCACTATAAAATGTGAGTGAAAAGTGAACGTCTGCATCTTTAGCAGATTTCCAGTAGAAATGGTAATGTGCAGTGATTCTGGACACTAACCAAATAGCTGTTTAAGTAAAAGTAATACCATTGCACGATATTATTGTTAACGCCGAACTGGGAAATCCGCTTGAGAAGCTTCACTGAGAAATGAACCCGGTGCCGCATGTTTAATTCAAGCAAGCAGCACTATTAGTGTCCGGCCAAGTGCCAAATGCAATATGAGGGTTCCCTTGCTCCATCGATATTTCATGGAGAGCCAACATTGCACACAGCATCTGGCCCAGTTTCCTGTAATACCAACCTAATAACATACATGGTCTCTGGACCTTTAAGGATAACTGCATATTTAGTAGAAATCAGGGCTTAGACTCTAGAATTACCAATATATCTATGCGTTTTATCTTCAAAATAAATTTATTCAAAACATTGGAAAAATACACAAGATTTGCATTGTTTGTTTTGAAAATGAAGGATATGAAGTTCAGAAGTTGATACAGTTGGTCAAACATGAGGTTATGTGTAACCTCCGTGTCTGTGACGTTATTTAGAAACCCCTTTCAAAGTATAAGACAAAAAATTTATGATGGTAGAAAGCTTGAGGTGTAGCAACTTCTTTGTATTGAGACATAGTTATAAGTACCTATGCCAAACATTCTGGAGTTAAAAGCAGCATTCGATTTGTTTCCATTAAAACATTTATTGGAACCACTATACCAAAACAGTACCCCAAAGGCTAATAAGGGTATTAAAAGAACATATTAGGACATAGATTTATATAGATTAACTAAAAAGCTCAAAATGGGGGAAAGAATAAAGCATGGTGACAGTTTGTAATATTCTGTGTACTTATATGTTGTTTCTATATGGTAGATATTATAAAAATTATATCAAATATTATAAAAAGTCAGACTCAAGAACTAATGTTGGCTACTGTAAACTTGGGTCATTTATTTGCTAGCACTAACGGTGAGGATGGTACTATAGTTATAACAAACTCAGCTGAAAGATTACCAAATGTTATGAATATATTTTTGTGAAAGTTATAACGAAAAGGTATTAATACCAATGGCGTGGTTAATGCCAAAACATATGGATGTTAAAAGAAGACAAAGAAGGAATTTAACATTAAATGTAATGATCAGGTACCAGAGAGAGAGAGAGAGAGAGAGAGAGAGAGAGAGCGGGGGGGGGGGGAGGGTGGAGTAGAACGTAGCTACTTAGTTACCAATATTTATAGTGATAGTAAAGAGTACAATATAACTTAAGCTACAAAACTGCAACATCAAATAGGTACTAAATAAATAACAAAATGTTATAAAAACAAGAATACATATTTATAACTCGATAATAAAAGTAGTATTGCAATACAAAACAAATATATCGACTATTAAATAAACACAAACCAAAGCAGCAGTTCGAGAGACGAAGTAATTCAGAAAGGTTTGGTAAAGACGGTACGGAAGAGAATTAGAAATGAAATAATAACAGAAGAGGTAGGACTGCAAGGTCTGGGCATGTTTCGAAGCACAGAAAAAAGAAGAGTTAAATAGATAATAGACATGAGGGTGAAAAGAAGAATAGGAAGAAGAAACTAAAGTACCAGATGAAGTTAAACAACCTAACAAGAGGGAAAATATTTGAAATTTTTTAAAAAGATGCGCTTGGATGCAGCTATCCCAGGTGAGTCATCTACCCCTATTTTTGAATTTATGCAAAGTGCTTAGCAACACATGTGACTTACGCTTTCTTGAATGCCTTCTAATGCATAATTTACAGAAGAGTTTATAGAGAAGGGGTAGATAGCTCAGTTCATAAGTAATCATTATATATGTCGATTCCAAAAACATCATACCCAGACATAGAGAGCTCCAGTAGTAATTTTAAACAAGTTTGCAAACTTTTATTCATTACCACACACACACACACACACACACACACACACACACACACACACACACACACACACACACACACACACACACACACACACACACACACACACACGCGCGCGCGCACGCGCGCGCGCGCCTTTAAAGGCGACTCTGATGTAACAGTTTATCATACGCATTAGTTGACATAGAAACAAAAAATTGCAGATCTATACAGTGGGACTAATTGGATTTAAATCTTCAGCCAACACGTGTTTTCATTGTACAGCCATATCACAAAATGTTAAGTATTAGGTAGACTGTTTTCGCCTCTTCAAAAATTACGGCAGTTTTTAGTTGAAACAGTAAGTGTAATTATGAATGCAATGTTTTTATTTGCGTTAAAACTACCAAACCGAGCTTTAAACAGTGCATGAAGCGTGAAAAGAGTGTAAGGATCCGAGGTGGGGTTTGAGGTCTGCGGTTACTTATTCGAATAGAAACCTTCCTTCACAAGGTAGCGGTCGCTAAATGGTACTATACAGGTTACTTCGAAACTCTAGCACTACAAGTTGGGTTCAAATCCAGAAGTTCTATTACCCTTTATTTTACCTCTTATAACTTATAATTTGATATTATGATACAAATAAAATTTTTATAACATTATACGTGTTTATAAAATAGAATGACCGTCGTGTTTTCCACTGGCAGATAGATACAAATTTTAGCTCGTAGTAAATATTTTATTATGGTCGGTATTGTGCATGATTCATTCAACGAAGTTTGAAACACCTCACAAATGCAAAGTGACTTTTGCTATTTCCGCCTGCGTCAATGCTCGGCATGTATGAAGGCTTCATTATCAAGGTATTTAGTATTTGAAACCTTTCAACGACTGTCAGTAGTCGTCATTTTGAACATTTACTGCGTTGGTGAAATTCGCAATCTTTGAAAATTTATTTTATTGTTTAATCGAGCACTTAACACGCTCACAACTCTTGTCAGTAGAAGTGAAACAAGATTTAAGCATGAAACAAAAACTATTATATTTAATTTCGTTGACATACTCCTAGAAAGTGAAGGCTAACTACGTTTACAATATCAGATCCGGTACAGATTATAAATGGTCACTGAGCTAAGCATGATCTCTAATTATCGAATTGTCACTCTTGTGTCTTTGACTCACAAGAGAACCAATAACAACAATAATTAAACTAGTAACTAAAATACAGACAATAATGACTAGGAGAAAGAACAAGTACCAAAAGAATGTGACGTCGTTTCGATCCTAACCCTTGCATCCTCAAATTCCTGAGTTAACCCACTCGCCCAGCTGCTACGTGTTTTATGCTGCTCTTTAGTATTATGTGCTAGTATTATACACATGAAAAGACGTTTATTTAAGATTTTTGCAGCTTCTAAGTCCTCATTCAGGACTGTAAGTATTAAGGCTAGGTGCGTATGATACAGAATAGAAGGACAGAGCTGCAATAACGGCTTTCGCTCAATTTCTTCTCGGATAGCAAGCCAGGGGAAAAGACGATTAGAAATCAGCGTTTCGGGAGTGTGCATCGCTCTCATCATCAGGATATTTATTAAATGTTATAACCACAAATGAAACACTGGATATAACACAAATGTAAACAAAGACAAAACACTATCAAAATTCGCATTACTGAACATAAGACTGTTTTCAGTAAATTAAATGCCAGGTCAGGAGATGCCGTGAGTATAGAAAATTAATTGCGTCAAAGAAACATAACTACTTAACTTGATTATCAAGCTGTATCGATCTGTGCTTCTTAAATCGTCGGATTTAAGGCCGGTTTCCAAGAGGAGCTGAACTGGAATTCAGCATCAGGGTTAAGCATGCTCCTTTCAGAGGAATGGCCAAAGCCTCCTTAATTCTCCGCTCCCGGTAACTGTTGCATTTTGCCAAGATGGTTGACTCCCAAAAATTGGCTCTATGGTCGTTATCAAACAATGCTCTGCCAGTCCAGACTTCTCAGGTTGCATTAAACGAATGCTCCGTTCATGTTCGTTTATTCTGGTAGCGAGGGTCCTTCCGGTTTGTCCTACATACGGTGTCCGACATTCACAGTGAATGCGGCACACACCCGGAACTTGGAAGTCCAGTTTGTCTTTCACTGGTCTCAACAGATGTTTAATCTTCGGAGGTGGCTTATGGATGGTCCTGATGTATTTGGCGAAAATTCTGCTGATTCTGCCGGATAGATTGCCAGTAAACGGGATGCGGGCTGTAGCGGTAGGCTTATCTGATGCTTGCTGTATTACAGGCTTCTCTTTTCTAGCTTTGGTGATCGAGGCTTCAACGTCATATTCGGAGTAGCCGTTTTGACGGACAGCGAGTCTCACGTGCTGTAATTGCTGTTTTACGTGGCTGAGATCACAGGTAGACAAAGCTCTGTGGGCCAGTGTATTGGGAACTCCCAGTCGTTGGGACTTAGGATAGAAGCTATGATCGTTGGGATAGAACGCCTAAAAATGACCTTAAATGGAAATCCGTCGATTTAAGAAGCAAAGATCAATACAAATGGATATACTCAGGTCATCTCCTGACCTGGCATTTAATTTACTGAAGTCTTTTATTCAGTAATGTGAATTTTGATAGTGTTTTGTCTTTGTTTACATTTGTGATACATCCAGTGCTTCATTTGTGTTTATAGCATTTAATAGATATCCTGATGATGGGAGCGATGCACACTCCCGAAAAGTTGATTTCTAATCGTCTTTTCACTTGGCTGGCTGCCCGAGAAGGAATTGAGCATATTCGTCGACAGGAAAGCTTCAGTTCTTATAATAACGGCTTTTGTGCTAAAAGGGTCAATGTTTTCACATTGGACTATAAACTGCGGGTTACAGAGATAACAATAAATAGGGGCACCTGTCTCACCTGGCATACTGAAGAAATCTATAGGAATGCATGGCAGCGAAAGGTTTACAAGAAGAAGAAACCAATACTCCCGTGAAGTTACAATTCCTGTCAAACACACCCAAAAGGTTTCATAAATATGGACACTTTGTCTGATATCCAGCAATAGAATTATTGGTTTACTTGTGTAATTTCCAGGAACTTCTACTATTACGATGTTCTGGAAACTCAAACAGGATTAATCCCATTCTGTACACAATGTGGTTTTTCCTATTAGTTCATCCCGCATCTTCCACGGCATTGCAGGTGTTAGTTATTCCTTTTCGGTCTGTGGAGTATTTAACAATACTATTAGTTGGACTGCCTTCCAGTTTGATTCCATTAGGTGTTTTAGTCAAATGTACTATAAGGGGAAGCATATGCGGTCATGCAAATGCTGCAGACATCCATTCTATTAAAATAGATTTTCTCATTAAGCATACGTATTCATGCAACACTTATTTGTCCTAGGGTATGAATATAAGTAAGGATGCCTATGGCAATAACTAAGACAAACGTATGATAAGATCATTATAATACCCGTAATTTATTCCTGATAGGAAATATTTTATAATTTCTCTCCATAGAAAAGATCCACGGAACTTTAATCACTTCCAATACAAAGAATAATAAAGATGTATTATCACAAAGTGTTTGGAAAATTTGTGGCATATGAATATGTTAACACAGAACAATGAAAAAACGGAAATTACAGTAACCACATCTGCAATAGATAGACTTGTACATACTACGTTTTCCCATGCGTTTTTGAAATGCCTGGTCCATTTGCGACGTTTTAGCAGGACAAAACAAAAGGTAAATAAGATGATGGCTGCATTCTGTCCCATTAGACAACTTTAATGCATATTTAGTTGCATCTTTCCACCCCAGGCGCAAGCTTTAGCATTTCATTGAAGCACTTTTCCTTTTTATGTCACTAATTGGTAATGCACTCCTAGCATAGTATACATTTTTATTGAAAGGAATCTTAAGTTCACAGTGACTTTGGTCATGCATTATCACACTTACTAATACTGATGTTTTTAATTATCACCAACTTTGTGTGTAAGAAATGGGTGAGAATGCTATAGGGCGTATCTCATGTTTGAAGTAATTATAGCCTAGATGCTTGCTTTACTATTATTTTTTGATATACAAAATGGAGAAGTCAGACAGGAATTTCCAAAGAAGCATAAAAGAAATCTGATCTTTTGTTCTTGGCCGCTTAGTAGCTAAGATAAAGTTATAGTGACCATCTATGAAAAGTGGCAAAAGGGTAGAAGTGGTCAACGGATACTTAGGAGTGAGGTTGAATAACAATGGAAAGAGGGGAGCACACAGCAGAAAAATTGAAGCAAAAAGAAGGGCGGCAATGAATGGGATAAGAATATGCAAATATAAGCTAGAAATAACAACCAAGTGGTTAGAAAGAATGTATGAAGTACTAATGGAATCCAAAATGTTGTATGCCGTGGAGATCTGGGGGGGGGGGGGGGAACAGAGATAAACAAAACGGTGGACCAAAGCTACAGAAAGTTTTGTAAAGAGCTATTAGGCTTACCAAGATCAGCACCTAGGGAAGTAGCGTTAGTAAAATTAGGAAAGACAAGAAGAAGTGGATTAATAATGGAAAGAATAATAACATTTTGATATAAATGTTTAGCCAAAGAAGAAGGGGAAATTATGAAATTATGCATGAGACAGCAAAAATGATCAGTGAAGTCAAATAGTTGGTGGGTAGACAGGAGGAATTATGGAAAAAATAGGAACGTGAGATATATGGAGATTAGAGGAAAGAAATACAAGCGATGTGGATAAATTTTTAAAATTCAGAATAGAAGGTATAGAAAGAGAGGAATATTCTAGAAAATATGAAATCATTACAATGCCACAAGCAAATAAAAAGAAATTGGGGACGATAAGCATATGTAGATTATTGCAATAGGCAAGAGAGAAGCGTTAGCTTGGATGAGAACAGGAACAATATTTCTGAGAGGGATAAGGGGTAGGGTAAAGGGAATTTGTGAATTGTGTGGAGAAAAAGAAAGCATAAAACACTATGTAACAGAATGCAAGGAGGTTGCAATGTGGAGAAAAAAGGTTTGGGAGGAAAAATGAGAGAAAGTAGAGAAGAGGATAGTAGCTATAAAAATGTTAACGGGCATGGAGGAAAACAAGGTAAGAAGTATTGGTGAGTTCTTACAGAAAGTAAAAGAAAAATGGGCCAGAAATGTAAAGCATATACGAAAGGAAGATGAGGGGGAAGAATGGCACTGATTAAGTGACAAGGAGGCATGGAGATTAAGAGCTACCTGGCAGAGCAGAAGACCAGGGTGTCATGTAAGCCAAGGTAGCAACAACGTATGGACAAATAAATGCAGCCTAAAGTTGTAAATTGTAAGATTTTGGAATATGCACAATAAATATCTAATCTAATCCAATCTAATGTATAAGTTCATCAACATCGCTGTCATTACTATAATCTTCATTAAACGACTGATAAGTCTTCTATCTTCACAGTAATCCTACCTTCTATATAATCTGACTTCATCTCTTTCACAGATGGTCTGTACGAGTAGTTGTAGATGTTTGTTTTGGAAGTCCTAATTATTTATCCTGTCTAAAGTTGGAACCATTATTTATGTGGTCATACAAAATGTATGCTTTTATCTTAAGTTTCATCTTTGCTGCTTGAACTTTCCAAACTTCTGAGTGTGTATTTATGTTTCAGATCTACACGATTGAGTAGAAAACTTTGTGATTGCAGTACGTAAGTTTTTATTAATCTATTTCTTCACAGAAATAACAACTCTCTCTTTGAGTTATTGCCAACATGAACAAGATAAAATGTTTTTCGGACATGCACGTAAATAGACATACATATTTGGTTAGTGTAGAAAATGTTGCTCTCTGCCGTAATTCGGTTTAGTATTGTTGAGGGTAATTAAGTTCTAAAGCTACTGATGCTTTTCTTTTGTTTTAAAGGTACTCTGCTGAACCAAATTAAAAACCTCTCAAGTGCCGCAGCGCTCTAAGCTGTGAAGTGAAGAATAAGATCTCGTAAAAATAAACAGAGCGTAATAAAGCTATATTTCTAGCATTAAACTAGACCAAGGGAGGCACTAGAAGAAGAGCTAGCGCCTGACAGGGTGTGAAAGTTTGGTGACCTCCTTAGAGTGCGAGTGCATGCACATACACACATACACAGCATGTTCCAATTAATGGAGGGCCACAAACCAAAGCCCTTACACGTGGGAGGAGCGAAACCAGTAAAGACCGTGGTTACGTGAGCATCATAAGTTGCGTTGGGTACCGGGGCTTTTCTTGGCTAATAAAGATTTATTTCCTAAGAGAGATGTGAGTCACGTCTGTTGCCGGGATACGACCACTGCTGAGTCAGGATGTCACTTTAGCTTGCTGGAAACCACTCTTTATTATTAAGGATAGGAATCTCACGTCACTCCGGCCTACACTTCCAAAACGGGATTCTTTTAATACGTTTCTTAAAATAACCTGTTGCAGAGAAAAAGATCGTAAGCAAAGTATTGCAGGAAAGTTTATATAAACGGCAATTTCACAACTTATTTCTGATTTTCAGGTCATAAAACTGCTCAGCATAAATGTTATACTTCGGAGAAATCCAGCTTAATTTACATTCGGGTGAAACCAATTTTGAAATCAGATGAATGATTGTCTTTTGAAAATTTCTTTCCTGATCTTTGTATTCTGACTCTGAACTGCCCTGACCAGGATTCCACACTGGATGTTGGGATTATTATGTTTGAAGCGTACTACCAAATCTCTGGAAAAGAATGGGTGATCCCACATAAAAACAACAGTGATTGGATACTTGAATGTTTAAGGAACTGATAGCGAAAATGGTTAAGATATGAATTCGGGGTATAAATGCACTATCTAAATATCCTGCGTTGGATGATGATATGTGTATAAGGGCGCCCAAATTCAGCGGTTATCGGCGCCCTTTAAAAAATCATTCATGGCAAAAGCCAGATATAAATGGTTGTAAAACTGTATACTAGTGTAAATGAACTTACAAAACAAAAACAAAAAATACACTAAAAAGTATAAGGCCAAATGGTAAAAAATTATCTTCACTAAATTCCAAAGTCTAACTTAGAAAAGAAATTAAAAGCCTTCTCCACTGCTTTATCATCCGCTAGTATTTCTGTATTTCTGCAAAGCTGGCCGGCAGCTGCAGAGATGTCCTAAGATGTGCTAGGCAAAACACTCTGACTGCACGTGTCGGACAGGTAACGTTTCGTTGCACAATGGACAGACTGGAGCAGACTCTCTTCGAAACAGAAAACTATGCGTAAAAAAGCACTGCCCAATGCGCTGCCGAGCCAAACTCACCTCCTCACGACGAGATGAACGACAGAAAGTAACCCAGGGAATCGGAAGTTCTTTCAAATATCGAAGTTTATTGCTGCGGAGAGCGGGCCACTCTTCCTGCCAGCAGGACTGCACAGCTCTCCGCAATACAGCGCTAAAATCTTACAAAGTAACAGATGGTATTCTAGCCCTGGGCTCCAGGGTAAGCCATCTTAACTGCTGAATCCGCCATTTCATTCCCCCGCAAGCCAACGTGCCCAAGAATCCATGCGCACACCACGCTAACGCCGGAAGCGTGTAAAACGTGGAGGGCATCCTGGATACGCGGCACAATAGGGTGGTAGTTGTACAGCTGCCGAAGGCTTTGAAGTGCACTGAGGGAATCACTCAGGATTAGGCAGTCCCCCATCTTTCGTCCACGTACATTTAAAATGGTTCGGTATATTGCACAAAGCTCTGCAGTATAAGTGGAAGTGCTAGTACGGAATCTGAATGTATATGGTTCGGTTTCACATATAAGCACAACCAACACCATTTGAGCTCCTGGAGCCATCAGTGTAAATTAAAAAGCTATCTTTATAACATGATAAATATTCTAAGAAAGCCATGTGGGGATACTAGACATAGACATGGTAGATTTGTAGTATTTGGTCATGCCCAGATATAAGTGGAACGCTCTGCACAACCAAGGAGGGTATGCTCTCTGCCCCTTAGGATACATCTTGGGCATTTCAATATCAAGCTTTCTAAGGAGCTCCCGGAATCGGAAGCCAGGTGGCTTTAGTTCAAGAAAAGTATTCCTATAACGCGTGTCCATTAAGGTGTTGAAGAACGGCGAAAACGTTGAATGTGTGGACATGCAATTATGTTCACAGCCATAATTTGCTAATAACATATTGCGCCTGTACTGCAAAGGAGGTTCTGCAGATTCAGCATACAGGCTTATAACAGGGCTTGTTGGAAATTCCCCAACTGCTATACGTATGCCACAATTATGGACTGTGTCTAATCTGTTCAACACAGATGGTCGTGCTGAGCCATAAACAATACTACCATAATCTAATTTGGAACGGATAAGTGCGCGATAAAGTCGCAGTAACACTGTACGATCCACTTCCCACGATTTTCCGCGTAGTACCCGCAAGATATTTAAAGAGCGGTCACATCGTGCTTTCAGTTGTGCTATCTGCGATGGCCAACTAAGTTTTCTATTATACCATTGGACACCGTGTAAACGGTTCAAGATTTACAGAACGATCAATAGCTCCAAAACCGGTCGCAAAGTCAGAAATCGTTATTTCTTTTGGTAGACGTTTTACTGAATATGTGAGAGCTAGGAAACGCCTGATTACCGCAGTTGAGTGGGTTCATCTTATGTGGGTTCAGTATATTGAGCCCTTTTCGAATATTAAAAGGTGAATTGAGTCCCTCCTAAACTTTCAAGGTAGGTAAATTGATTCCCTGGACCCGTAATACTGACAGCTCCCCTCCTACTTTGTGCAGACTTAGGAATTTTTCAATCATTTAGTAGGCTGGTGCGGTTAACAATTTTGTTAAAATCGATCGTACGAGCAACTTGCAATAGCTTTGTCACACAGGTAAAAATTTAAAAGAAACACCTTTCACAAAGTCAAATATCAGTATGTTCTTAATAGTAAACTTTACCATTTGCTCCCTAAAAAAATTATTTTTGCGATGTTTCGTTTTTCGTGTACATTCACATTTGACTGAATGCTGGTCAAAACGTCAACGAAGTTGTAAATATTTGGGTGTGAAGTGTAAAACAAACCATTTAATTTGGCATGGAAAGATTCAAAGCTATTAATTGTGCTATACAAATGTCATCAAAAACTTGCCAATTCAATGGAGAAAATGTGCATCGAAGGCATGACTCTATGAAAAACGATAATCTGTATATGAGCATTTTTGTTTGTTTATAAAATAAATTTAAAAAATTATTCCCGTTTATATTTGATCTACCCTTATATATTCTGAAATTGCAGTTCTTAAACATTTTAAACAGATGGGATAATTATGATTTACGATTTTAGTACGAGTTCGAAAATTATTTTGTGGCCTATTTGTTACGAGCATGAGTAGATATTAATACGTAATTTTCCCAACAAAGTGCAACATACAAAATGTATCTAATGTAACTTCTTTGCAGTGTAATAGAAAAGATAATCCCAATAATATTATATTAGTGACATTTCCGACCATTTTAAACAATTTTAAAGAAAAGGAATAAAGATTTTCTTTCATTTCGAATAATCTCTGGTATATGTAGCTGAATATTTGTATCATTGGAACAGTTCTCTTAAAATTATTAAGATACTTTACAGATACTTATTTCAATTACTCTCTTTTATTCGGATTTTGAACCTTCATGCATACAACATCGGGTAATGCACCCAGTCGTAAGAAACATTATTCACTTCCTGAGAGAACGCGAGAGCACCTCGGTAAACGCAACTGCGGGAAATGCAAGAATAAGACATTTGTTTAAAAGCAAAGGGAAAAAGCCCGGATTGTATATATGCTAATAGAGGAAGGGGAATACCCTATCTCGTCCTTTGCAATGCCCTGATGCTCACGGAAACTTTCTTCCAGCACGAACTTGAGAGCGATGTTTACTGCCGCCTTCGAACGATAATGAGATTTGTTTAGAACCTTCTCTTGTTTGCACTAGAGAGTTATATATTCAGTACCCCGCCTTAGAAGTCATGCCCGATGTTCGTCTGCCAAAGTTCTAGTCAGACACCCTCACGATTCACTACAGCGTTTTGTTTCTTGACACGGCACAGCATAAACAAAAGCACCTATGTGTTCTGAATCTCCTAATGTGTAGCATAAACGTAGGTACACACTGAGTTTGTTTATCAGAACTGCTAAATCACAACAAATAAGGAATGATGTTTTCAGATTGTAGGTACACACTGAGTTTGTTTGTCAGAACTGCTAAATCACAACAAATAAGGAATGACATTTTCAGATTGTATACTACATAAACACCGGGCATTCATATTTCCTATTTGAAACTCGTCTCAGCAGGTCGAGTAAGGTGATGTTCCAGAAGTTTCAGTTTACTACCTAGCCATTGTTTGTCCCCATTACTATGGGGTGGATTCCTATAAGATGCTATATTTTTAATTAAGTCTGTAATATGAGTTTCAAGTAACAATATATATGCATGTCTTCTGATGAAATTTATGAAAGTGTTATTGGGTCTTAATAGTCATATTTCTCACTTTTTGTGAACTTTGGTCATGTTTATGCTTATTTCTATTCTGGGGGTTATTATAGTGTAGTCAACAGCACTGCTCTCTTGCAAAATGAGTGCCACGATTGCTCACAGTCGACCAAAAGCGCATCAGGAAGAACACTTCTACCGAGTGTCTGGCAATGTTTAATGGCAATCTACAAGACTTTTGTGCCGAATTTTGACCGTGGATGAAACTTGGATCCATCATTACACACCAGAGTCAAAACAACAGTCAAAACAATGGACAAAGGCTGTAGAAAGTACACCAAAAGAGCCAAGGATAATTTTGACAGCTGGTAAGGTGATGGCCACTGTATTTTGGGATTTTAAAGGAATAATCCTCATAGACTACTTGAAAATACGCACAACTATAACTGGAGCGTATTATGCTTCATTGTTGGATCGCTTGCAACATGAGTTGACATAAAGGAGATGAGATTGAAACGCAAAAGGGTGCTCTTTCACCAGGATAATGCACCATGGTACACCTCAGCAATCGCACTGGCGAAAGTGCATGAATTGGGCTTTGAATTGGTTCCTCATCCACCTTATTCACCCGACTTAGCCCAAGTGACTTCTTCGTGTTCCCAAACTTGCAAATTTAGCTCGGTGGTAAGAAATTTTCATCAAATGAAGAGGTGAAGAAGACCTCGTCGGAACTTATTTTTCCGACGGGATGAAAAAGCTGGTACATCACTAGACTAAGTGTATATCAATTAATGGAGACTATGTCGAGAAATAAAGTAAGATGTGCGCTGAATACACGTTCTTTGACGCGCTTCATTTGTTCTGTTTCCTGTTTTTTCTCCGCGAGGGCGCGTGGTCGTCGCTTTGCCTGTCCTCTCGGGTGCTACCAAGGGGCAAGGCAAAGCAGTCGTGTCTCGGCTTTCCTGGCGTGCGGAGGTGAGTTATTCTTTCGTTTGGACTTAAGCCTCGTGGAATAGTACTTTACAGAATGGTTGTTATGACCGTAAATTTTCCTGGGTCATACTTCCACAATTTTTAGGGGAGTAATTCTCGAAATGCCAAATTTATCTACTGAATATTTGGGTTTTCAAATAGGCTTGAACTCCGCCCTATTTCCCGGTGTGACGGATGTCGCACGGGGTAAAATAATGATAGTCACAAAAGGTTGTTTGTAATTTGTGACTCTTGTAAGGCGAGAATTGTAATATTTTGTTATTAAACGCAATTAACCCAGACGTTTGTGGTATACTTGACGAGGAAAGTGGTAGGCATACCTTTGCCAGAATTGGTTCTGTTGATTACCCTCAACCACATTGGTCCTTATCATTTGAATCCCTCCCCATTATAATTGTACCTCAGCCCCACAGTGAGTTCAGATGTTCAGGGAAAAAATATTCTTGGTTTTTTACCAGACTTATCAAATGACCCTAATATTTTACTTCTGCTGTAATCATGTAGAAATCACGAAAGGTGTACTTCCTGAAAATAGAGTATTTGGTCCACTACAGTATCAGAATTACGCCGCTGATAGACAATAAGAAATTTCTCAGTATTTAGCAGTTTTCTGAATTATAATTAACGAATCAGGAACTGCTTTCGAATTTGATGACTAGTGACTGAAGATACTCGAACATTTCCGTAAACTTGTTCAATAGAAGATTCCGGGCTAAAAGGCCGTGGTCCAGTAGGTTTCTTCATCTCTATCCCAGACATTTCGCTTGCAACTGTGACAAGTATCATCAGTAAGTTCTCCTTGTTCTCTTCGTGACTACTTTCCGTAATCGCTATACACGCCCCTTAATCTATTTCCTGACGTTGGTTGAAGACATCTCAAAGTTTTCTTAAACTTCTGTCCACCTCGGGCTGTTGATTCTTTCTCTCGACTGCATTCAGCAATCACAGATGTATTTTGGAGTTATTAAATAGAGCAATCACAACAAACCGGGGATGTGCTCAAGACAGCTAAGCTCTGCCCACCTCGGTTGCATGTCTGCCTCATGTTCAAGAGGTCCCGAGTTCGAATCTCGGTCAGGGTGAGTTACCTGAATAAGGTTTTTCCGGGGTTTTCCCTTATCCTGAAAGACGAATGTCTGTACTCTATGGACCCTGGACTCATTTGAGCATATTTCACCTATTCCATTCATCGTCCGATATGGCTTAACGTTGGAGGACGTAAATTACAAAAAAAGCTGTAACTCGTTTCTGGATTTCAATTTGTAAACAGTGTCTTAAATAGGAAAGAAGTTTTAAATACATTGGCTATATAACTGCAGAGCTTTTAGTATGCACCGTGTAGATAATGAAAAAATTACTGCAGAATTATTTTGTGGTGCCGGGGGACTTTGACACGAATACCATGATATAGCGAAGGAAATCATGGACGTAAAAGTCGAAAATAATGGATGGTTTGAATTTTATATAGGCCACCAAAATATCTGAGTCCTGCATCAGTGAATTTAGTTTGTGGAGACAATGAAAATCATTTGTATATGGGACTTCGGTTGTTACCAAACCGAGTCTCATGTGCAGATCGTATTAGTTGGCATGGACGTCAGGAAGCTGCCAGATATGCTAATTCGAATTGCTCGGTCCACGGTGAGACCTCCTGGAGCTACCAAAACAAAGCAATGTATTTCAAACAATTGCTGTAAAGCATGACGTACTCTAATACAGCAGCGTTTTATAAGATTGGGTTAGCTAAACAGATGAAAGAAATATCAGATGAAAAATATACATTCTTCCACTATCAGGTGTCTGAAAAATTCCTTCTCTTCGAATATTCTGTGAAAAATTAAAAACAGTGTAATATATTCAGTACAATGTTAATAAAGGTGTCATAATGCGTATATCACGGAGCGAGGTGACTCAGAACTCTGCCCTACTTTCAGAAGATCCATATTCTTGCCAAACTGACTGGATATGTTCTCTCTCATAACATGCCAAAAACATACTGGATATTCAGTGCATTAATTCACGATACCACCCATAGTATAAAACCGAAGGAATGAAGGCCACAACGCAGAAATACCAATGGTGTACGTTACGAAATTAGGACGATAATCCAGAAAGTAACGGCCGTTTGCGCAGTCGTGTTGCGCAGATCGTTGTTGGGGGTTATCCAGAAGTTCGAATGTTTTTCTGCGCATATTTTCTAGATATGTGGGGCTTCAGAGGAGGAGTCTACTATTGTTTTCTGTAGTTTAAAACGAACTGTAATGCAGAAGGTTTTAACATTTTAATGCTAGAGTATTGAATCCTGTAGAAATGTATAAGACACCAAAGGAAGTACATGGTGATACAGATTTTATTATTGATTCCGCAAACATTCCTCTTTGTTGCTTTGTGAAATTATGATCAAACATTTTAGCTTAATGGAATGGATACAGCTGATTACTGCACAAGATGTCAGAGCTCTTAGTAGATATCACAACTGCTGAAATAACGATAATTACTTCTTGAAGAAGTACAGTACACTTCTGTTCTGTGTGTGACTTTAATTTTAGCAAAACGCCAAACGTACCTTTGTAACGGTTGTTTTGGCTTAGGCCTCGAGAGTTGAATGTTTAAATTTTTTTTATGAATCTATATGGACATGTTAAAATGAGTAAGAAAGGAAATTGTTAACATTCAGTAGGACATTATTATGTAATGTGTGACGTGGACCAGTAAAATTAAGTTTGATTAGTAGTGATAGCAACGAGAGAATGAAAAATCTGTAATTTTGGGAAAAACAGATAGGAAACAAAACATCTTTTGATAAAAGAACCTTATGGTGAAAAGACGTTAATTCAGTGCCACGACGAAACATTTTTTGGCAATTTACGTCCTTCAACGTTAAGTCATATTGGACGATGAATGAAATGGGTGAAGTGATGCTCAAATGAGTCCGGGGTCCATGTAGCTTAGAGTTACCCAAAATTCCTCTATCAGGATAAGGGAAAATGCCGGAAAAACCTTATCCAGGTAACTCGAACTCGGGACCTTTTGAAGTGAAGCAGACGCGCTACCATCTACGCTACCGAGGCGGGCCAGCAAAACATTTTAAACGATTAATATCAGTTTTATGTTAATTGTAATCAAGGTATACAATAATTTTGTCAAATTTTATACGAAAAATTGCATCCATAATACAAATTAAATTAAAAATATTGATCTATTAAAAGCGAAAATTTATTGGTATTGAAGTTTATTTAGAAAATTTATCCTTTTCACTCGCAACCAGGTCTGAAAATTAAAGAGTTCTCATAGCTCATACTGAAGTAGATCCGGAGATTTTTTGTACACATCGATACATCTATATGCCAGATATGAACCAAAAATTCAGATTGGGAAGAAGTAGCAGCTCGTGGCTTCATCGTCTTCCCGGGGGGGGGGGGGGCTGGATACAACCCGCAACACCAGGCACAACGCGGGACGATATCAGGTGACAATAACCACGTTCCACATGATCACCGCAGACTCCGAGAACACCATTTTCCCATCATCACCATAATCCTGTTCCACCTTACATCCTGGATGACAAGAAAGTGACTGTAACAATGGCACAACACCGAAATTTTCTGTACATCCGTTTGTAACGTTGTAAAATTTCGAGAGAAATGATATTGACCTAATAGTGGTTAACTATGAAGCCCGGGCCTTAAAGTACTTTCATGTTTTAAGTCGCCATTAAGGTAGTTATGTCATGTGTTTATGAGAACTCCTAAGTGGTTTACCGGGAAAAGACGAGTCAGTTGGAGAATTTAATGTCATATCGGCACGTTGGCCATAGTAGCTCAGTGGTAGAGCGGCTGGACGGAAACCAGAAGATTCGTGGTTCAAATCCCGGCTATGGTATTGAATTTTTCATTCTGACTCTACGTTTCCACAATTTAGCCTACACACGGCCAGTGTGAAAGAACAATTAATTTCCAGAAATGATATTATTGATTAATCAAGTTACAAAGGGATTAATTGTACATCAGTTACATAAAAACATCCAAGCATAGTATTTATAAGTTTATTAATTAGTTTTATCAACTATTACGCTTCAAAAAGTGCACGTGTATGTGCTTTTGCGTTGAAGTTGGGATTTATCATTGTTTTGTTAAGTCTACGAAGGTAAAACAACGTGTTGTAGCCGTTGTTCTATGCAATAAACTCACATCATGGCATACTGACAACTTCAACAGAGCCGTTGAAAATGCAATAGATGCTAAGCAAAACAATCGTTTAATACGTTTAACATGCGAAGTTAAACAAGGTCCAATGTTACATTTGTTTATGCAGCTTTGTCCTTGGCGATCAATGACAAGCAAATAGCCATTGTTGTTCTAAGTTCATAACAAGGTAAAACATTACAGTTCAACGAAGATGGGCAACAAACACAACGCACTGTAACGTTTGTTCTGTGCGAACATTCGAAAATAGCCCAGAAAATGGATACTTTGAGACTTTCCAAGCTCCAATAACAACAAGGCGAGATACGTTCCAAGTTGCTCGACGATTAAGTTAACGCAAAAAGTGATTAAAGAGACGTCAAGAAATATAAAACAGTCGTGGAAAGAAGTTAGGACTTCAGTGGAGAGAAGTGAAACAGTTATTTAAATATAGCCTCCAGCAAAAGCTGCTATCGGTTTTTAATTTCCGTTAAAGAAATGTTAGAACTGTTATTTAATGGACTATTAATGTAATAAGCGATAAAACAAAAGAGTCGAAGTGAAGGAAATGGAATAGATTATAAAATGATAAGGTATGAAAAATCACTTAACGCAGGTGATGAAAAAAATTCCAAAACGAGGGAAAAAGTTTCATTGACCGAGAAGAATTCCTTTAAATAATATATATGTACCTGTATGTTAAATTTAAGCTGTTTTAAAATAAAGGACAATCTATAATAATAAAGGAAGTGTTATTTTTAAATAAAGATTGTAACAGAAATTATCATCTTGGTCATAATAACAAACGATCTCTTATGCTCAACATGAAGGTACAAATCTACCTTATCTACCTAAACGCTTACCGACCTTCTATCTTGAAATGCTACGAGGTAAGAAAAATTTGTCACTTGTTCTACGAACTAGCATGTATGGCAGCGGCAGAATATCTCTCACTAATTTGAAATCTGATACAGGAATTTGACAGTATTTGAGTTGCTGTGTTGCTTGCCGGAGCGTAAGCAACCACTTCTCAACTTGTTTCAGTTTGATTTCACTGACTATCCAGGCCCAGTAAGTAAACTTGCAATTAGCGCCTGCAGCATTTCATAAAATTTCTGACGACCCTCTGAGTACTCTCTTCGAATATTTTTTCTTCTTTCATAACTTTTATAAATGAGAGTCTAGGTGCTGATTTAACTTCTGCACAATCGAAATTTCAATACTGATCAGGGGTAGACGAAGGTTGCAACACTAATTTGATTAGAAAATTTCAGTGCCATGGATGGGAACTAAAGGAGGGTATCTTGGGCTTTTTCTTTGTCTGCACTACTCGTATTACAGAATGGAATACTTCTAAGACGATATTTATTGTTCCGAAATATCTTTATCGCCGAAGTGACGTAAACTTCTGCAGATTAACTCGACTTCTAAACTATTGGGGGTTGATCCAGGTGCTAATTACTGAATCTTTCACAGTCGTAAAGGACGGAAATTCTAATTTGATTTTAAAAAAAATTATATTTTATGCCCACTCTTTCTTCAAAAACTATTATTGCTTAGAAAGCTTATTTTTTATATACTTCAGTTCAGGTAAATATATTTTGAAGAAATATTTCAATAATCAAATTCGTTTATAGTTGCAAGGCTAATAGAGTAATAACGTAGGTTTAGGAATGAACGATAGTCAATTTTTTCAAATACTAGTCGCTAATGATGCCTTTTGAAGTTTCTCTTCCGGGGAGGAAAAATAATAACGAATTCTCATTTGACAAAATTTTTTGTGTAATTTACGTCCTCCAACATGAAGACATATTGGACGGCGAATGAATTGGGTGAAATGATGCTCAAATAAGTCCAGGGTCCATGGAGCTTATAGTTACCCGACATTCGTCTTGAAGGATAAGGGAACACCCCGGAAAAACCTTATTCAGGTAACTCACCCTGACCGAGGGACCTCTTGAACGTGAGGCAGACACGCTACCATCTACGATACCGAGGCGGGCCATTTGACAAAGGTATAAGTACTGGAAAATTCTATAACAGGAGTAATGAGTAGACATCGGATTCCGTACACCTTAGCAATTAATGCACGCGCACAGGTACTATACAAGATCAAGCACGACATCAACAATCGTCTATGTCAACAAGTATACCGAGACGTTGTGTGCGTACACTCAGGTACGGATACAAAATGTAACCTACGTTACAGTAGTATGCCACCGTCCTCATTGCTTTTGATGCGGGAATTACACTGAACAATCATTCGTAAATTGTCGAATGTGAATTTTCTGCACCTCTAGCTGAAACAATATAAAAATATTGGGACAAAATTTATTCAGTATCACGGGGCGTTAATGGTGCGTACGAGTAGTACAAATAATTTTCATATGTTTGTCGGAGACTTAGCTTATTTCTTATATTACGCAGCATTTGTGTTGAATACTGGACAATTTATTTTTTGTTCGTTTGGTAGGTGGTGCATTCTCTATATTGTTAATTTTTGCAGACACCTCCTCGACTGCTTTTAGACAGCGCGAAATTTACATTCTTCAAGCTGTTCAATGGCAGTTGAAATACCCAAAATTTTTGATATATAAAATTGAGATTGTCCAATAATTGCTGTGAAATTAATGATATTAACACAATATGTCAAACATCTTGCACTCCCTGGAAGACAGATCTACCTGAGTAGTTGTAATGAAACTAAAGCTACGCGTGGCAAACCGTACAATCCCTGCGTGTTTTCCTCGGGACTGACGTCAGCAGTTATATACCGCGAGACTCGTAAACTTCATACCTCTTTAAAGGTGTACGGGCTCCGATGTCTGGTAATGAGTAATAAATTGTTGTTGTGAAAATAAACTCTGTACTTTAACGAGATCTGTAGCTTATTAGATTTTGTTTATATTTTAATACAAAAGTTACTCAGAATTAATAGCACTTAGAAGGCTGATTCCAGAAAGTTCAATATACATATTTTACTTGTCATGAAAATATCTTAAATAGGTATATGGTATATTAGTAAAAAAAGTTAGAGCCATTTTTGGGAAAATTAAGGTTTTTGGGGAGACGTTCCATAAAGAGTAGTTTATGGTGGAGATTTTCTTAAAAACTTTCGTGTCCCATTTTTCTAAGACGCTGAAATCAAATATACTCGTATATATTATGAAATCATGAGCCTCAAACGGTATCTTAGGTGAAATCTATACATGGAATTTTTGGAATATAATTGAATACTTTCCCCACTTACATAATAGAAAAAGTAAGAACCCAATATGTAAATCAAATGTGAAAGTCAAAGTGCATGCATGGAAGCACAGTAATGGCGAGTCTGATGTAAAAGTTGAAGTTCCAAATATCTGTTCAGTTACCATAAGTATAGTAATTTAGGTATATATACTATATACTATTGCCGTAAGATAGTCATTTCTGTTTGAAGACGTTTTCCCAAAAGTTAGAATTTGCTTAAAATTTCTTTTTTCAGTAGCAGTAACTATTTAATTTTTCAGACGATAAATATTGCCTATAGTTCAAAAGCCCTTGACGTAACAGTCCGAAAGCGAGACCAGAACCTGTCAACTCGACTGCCGGCCTAACACCCACATACTGAAGGTAGAGGTGGGCGATCATCCCACCGATACGGGAGGGCAAATATGTGGCCAGCATCACGCTTTTCAGACCAGGGTTCGCTACCTATAGTAGCTCCCAACCCCGGTAGGGAACCAAAGTATACCTTGAAAATATTTACAATTATCAAACACAAAATGGGTTTACTTAATTTATTATTTATAAATTATAGTTTCTTAAAATTACAGCTTAGGCTCCATTTATAATAATAACTGAGCGTAAGTATATGCAAACTTAAAACCTAGATGTTATATATTGCAATGTAGCCGTTCATAGTTAATCTTATCCTGTGCTGTTTGGTCTGAAAATGAACCCTCTCAATCAAATAAATATTTTGTACATTTTATACACACATGGGTGCACTAAATCTTGCATTCTGTCTGGCACAGGAGTGTAATAACTACCTCATAATCCACTACGAACCAAATCCCCAAAAGCAACTTCAAAAATTGCAAAGGAATTCCTTCTGCGGTGAAATATATTAACTAGGTGGGCACTCAGCAACAATCTTCAAGCTGTGTCAGCACCACGGATGGACAATTAATCTCGCAAACATAAAAATAAACATTGAATGAAACGTAATCTTAAAAACATTTAAACATGAGTACGTCAAACATAAACCAGCCAGTCAGAGAATGTCTTTCATCACTTTCTTTTTGTCTAAGATCACAGGTGAATCACTGGGATATCTATTAAAACCACAGTGAAACAAATGACAATGAAAGAGACTGCCTTCTTACAGTTTAATGTCTTTTGACTACATAGGTCTATGCTTTCTGAGTAATGAACATAACCTCTTTTGCGTGTGTATTATCGCAAGACGCCATAATTAGTTCGTCTGTTTCACACTGTTTTACGATCGGCTATTGTTTTGAAGTTACAATATGTCGTTATGAATGACATCATATAATGTTAAGCTTATGCATTACATTATGTTAATGCTTAATTTTCATTGTGAATGGACTCATACCTTTTAATGAATGCTAATGAGACGAATATCTTGCGCAGCTTCCGCTGGTTCATGTGAGCTCATGATGAGATAAAATCTGGCTCAATCAACATTTCCACGAGAGAGAATTAGAAGGACTGAGCTTTCCTCACATCAGTATAATAAAGATTTTCCGCATCTAATGCTTTTCAGCATTTCTGAAGGAGATTTTCACAGAAAGTACAGGTTCTTAGATATAGAGCAGGATCTGGGTTCGTGACTAGCCAGGAAGACACCTATTTCCATATAAATGTAACCTTTGTACACTACCAGCATGGAGTATGCCACGGTTCGTGTTCCTCTGACCTTTTGCTTGTTGCTATCGCGTGTTTCCACTAGAGAGTTACGGCAGAGGCGATTTTGATAGTGTATTATCTTGTGGTACTCTTAGGGAATATTGATAATACTAATTATTTAGATTGCCAGTAACTTCCCCTGCTTCAGTGAACGAGATGTTTCATACATGGGCTTGCGTACTGGAAGTACCGGGTTCGAGTCACGTGTCGGTCACTCTGACCATAGTTTCTTTCGTGGTTTTCCCGAGTCGGTAGGCCGATACGGGTCCAGTTCTCCTTTTACTACGAATTTTATGTCCCCCTCATTTCATTTCATTTATTTTATGTATCTAGTCTCTTTTGGGATTATAGGACTAGGCATGGTGCGGGCAAAATCGTGCTATTTGCGCTCCGGATTTCTCTCTGGTGTTTGACAGGACTCTGAGAACCCCTTTCTGAGGGATAATCTCAATTGTTGCTTTGGGGGGGGGGGCGTTAGAGCTACATGGTGTCAAAATTAATGCTATCTTAAAATCGTTAAGGACCCCAGCCTTGCTACATCACATCATTCAGCTCTGGTTGTACAAGGTATAAACATGTAGATTGTAAGAAAATGTTACGTAAATTATACGTAGATTTAATGTAAACTTATGAATTATGGTGTTGAGATGAAAAAAAGATGACAATCACCGAGATTTGAACTTGTGTAAAGTGACGTGCTTTGTATCGGAACTATTTGCTATTAACTTTCAGTGGTTCTATTCTTACGTTCAATTAACAATCAATGCAACAAAACTAGCCATGGATTAATGAAAATCAATTTTCTTCCACACTAGCCTTGTGTACGGCACGGCTTGGACCGCTAGTCAGACTGAAAAATTCCAAGCGCTAGCTGGGATCTCCCGGTCTCCGTTCAGTTGCTTTTAACCGTTGAGCTACCTTGGCAACATAGCAGCATGATACGACTTCTCCAACTGACTCTTATTTTTCCTGGTAAACCCTAGGAGTTCTCGTATGCAGTGATTGCATAACTCTTGTGACGACTTACTGAGCTGTAAGTACTTAAGTCCCAGGCTTCCTAGTTACCACTATTAGGTTAATTGATGGAATTGACCGTTCTTCCACACTAGGCGTGGTCACTAGTTTTGTTATGATTGGAACGTATGCAATTGGACTAACGCTCTGTCATTTTTCTATCACTATAACCACAATGGAAATCTATAGAGAATATGCACTTCATTTGTTTCCAGCAATGTGCAGCTACTAGTTCAAAACGATTAGTTTTCAAGGGACTTGTTATAATTATTTACTTATTACTACTATAATTAATTTTAATTATTAATAGTTGTTTGCAATGGCGATTTGTTGATTTTTATCACTGCATTAATGAATTTGATTTCTGATTCTGCTTGTACGTGTTGTCTGACAAAAATGTTATAGAACAGTCACTATCGCGGTATGATCAACTAAAAAACTGTCATTTTATACATAGCTCACTGAATACAACCCAAAAAATTGATATTTTCCCTGTGTTAACTTCGGCTTTGAACTTATGTATTAAGATAGCTATTTTCAGTTCTAAACTAATTGTGTAGGCAATATGAAATATATTGCACTAATTGAATAAATTCTACAATGAATGATCTGTATTGTGCGACTGAACAAATGTTGACAGCGGTTTTAACGAAAATGTATGACGGATATTTAAAAAACGGTAGTAGAGATAGAGATAGATTATGTAATTGGATCTACTGTGCACTCACTTGCGGATGAGATGAATGAAGCAATGAAGCAAGTGGCAGAGATGCATAGAGTTCCCTGACATGTACTGGCATGACCAGCTAGCTCGGAGCTGCTCATGGCGACCCACTCAAAGCGCCGGAGGGTGGCTCTCAGAGACTTCCCTACAGCGCGAAAGCTCCACTCGTCAGTGGAGTCCCCTACAGCCACCCTCTGGCGGAGCCGAGACATTTCAAATCGCAAGCATTTGTACCATCTGCCCAGCATCATCCATCACAGCCCTGAAGTCGTCCTACTAAGATCTCTCGAACGTGACCTTCACGCGTTACTACACAGTGGCAATGCCTTTTATTTTGTTTCTTGAAAGTTTTGAATCTCTAAATCAATCAATAATCTTCCAAATTTAGGCTGTAGTTCAATACAGTTGAAGATATTGTTATTAGAGCCCGGATTTCTAAGCGAAATGCTTATAAATACTTTTTTGATGAAATACGGGATTTTCTTAATTAATTTATGTTTTTAATTAAAATAGCTTATTTTATCCAAATTTAAAAGTAAATTTTCACTGATAGCCATCATTTTATCACTAAGAGGTTTACGTCGCCTCGCTGAAACAGGAGCCAATATAGAGTTCAAAAATTTCATGAAGTCCTTCCAAATTTGTGTTTACCTGCTCAGGCAGTTTTAACTCGATGGGGTTCCTGGTTAAAGACTGTCATACTACGCAGAACATTTGAATGAAGTAAAAGCAGTGTGTGTGTGTGTGTGTGTGTGTGTGTGTGTGTGTGTGTGTGTGTGTGTGTGTGTGTGTGTTGTGTGTGTGTGTGTGTAATTTACGTCCTACAACTTTGACATATCGGACGATGAATGAAATGATGCTCAAATAACCCCGGGGTCCATGGAGCTTAGGGTTACCTGACATTCGTGTTTCAGGATAAGGGGAAACCCCGGAGAAAACCTTACCCAGGTAGCTCACCCTGACCGAGATTCGAACTCGGGACCTCTTGAACTTGAGGCAGACATGCTACCATCTACGCTACCGAGCTGGACAGGTAAAAGCAGTGTTGTATCATTAGATGCAAGCAAAATTGCCACAGCACAAGAATGGTTTGCTAATATTGGCATCCAAGATAAGACAGAGTACATCCATAACCATTTCACCCAAATACCTGTTTTTATAACAGAGTTGGAAGTCGAAATAATACTTTGGAACATTCACTTTATTTGACAGATGAAATTTCAGCAACGCTGTCTTCAGAGACTCAAGTGTTAAAACTACCTTTGAGAGACTCAGAAAGTACTAACTGTAGCAGGATTATTTCTTATTTACTTAGGAATTGGGGGTGGTTATGATGTGGGGTGGTGTTTTCGAAGCCCTGAGTTGCGGCGATCATGTGGAACGAGATTTATTCTCACGTGATGTCGTCCCGCGTTGCGTCTGAGGTCGTGGGTTGTATTCTGCCCTCCGGGATGACGGTGACGAAGCTGCAGGTTGCTAACTCTCCTTGGTCCTATATAGCACTCCGGTGTATAGATAATTAAAATATATCCGGATCTGCTTCAGTCTGATCTACGAGAACTTTTAATTTTCAGACCTGGTCGCGAGTGAAAGGATAAATTTTCTAAATAAACTTCGATACCAATAAATTCTTTTTACTTTAAAAATTGTCAAGTTGTTCAATTTAATTTGTATTATTTATACTGTATTCGTATAAAACTTGACAATAATACTGCACACCGTGATTACAATTAACAGAAAACGGGTATTAACTCCTTTTACAAGGTTTCGTGGTATCACTAAATTTACATCTGTTCACCGTAACGCTCTTCCATCAAAAGACGCTTTTTTCCTATCTGTTTTACCAAAATGATTGATTTTTCCTTCTCTCGTTGCCATCACTACCAATCAAACTTAATTTTTACTGGTCCACGTCAAACATTACATAATCTCATTTTTAAAACTACCAATGATAAAATATTCACATCATATCACTTACATGTTGCGTCATCTCATGACCTACTGAATTTTAACAGTTTCCTTTCTTATTCATTCTAACCTATCCATATCGATTCTTAAATAATTAAACATATTTAAACAATTTTACAACTCTTGGGGCCTAAAACAAAAGAACCGTTACATAACGAAAAACCCTGGTTACGAAACACTATAAGAAGCTTTCTGGTACCGAAACGTATATGGAAGGGGAATTCACTCAAGAAGAACTGTGGTGCTCTTCACATGTTCCAGTAACGTCGTACGACGTCCAGAGATCCTTTTCACACTCTAAAAATTCTTCATTGAAAAGCGAAGAAGTTTCGCACAAGAAAATCTCAAGATAAACTCCCTCGTGTACTGTGATAAGCTTACACAAGGTAAGCATTCTACGAAACAATATGTTTGTGATAAGTTTTTCTCTTTATTCGCGTATTTTTTGCGTGCTTATGTTTCATTTTGCCGTGCGTATATGCCTACTTATTTCATCATTAGATTGTGCTTACAAATACGGTCTCTAATTACTATTGTCGTCGTCATCAACTCTTCATGATTTAGGAGAAATTTTCTGTTCCGGTCTCATATTCCTTTCCATTTTTTATTGATCTTCCCATTGTTCTATAACCATAAGGTTTATATTTGCATGACTGTAGTGTAATGCGAGAGTTATCCATTCTTTGCAAATGAATTTTCCAATTTTCTCTGTTTATTTGTGTATCTTTTCTTTTAAGGAAAATGTTATAACTTTGTGGGTTCGTAAAATTAAGTCTTTGGATAAGTAGAGCCAGGCTGAAAAATTCAATGCCATAGCCGGGATTTGAACCACGGATCTCCCGCTCTCCGTGTCGTTGCTGTAAATCGTGTCTATCGGGAAACATATGATTTAGTTGGAGAATTTAATGCTATGCCGGCACGGTGGTCATCGTAGCACAGTGGTTTAGAGCAACCGCACGGAGAGCGGGAGATCCGTGATTCAAATTCCGGCTATGGCATTGAATTTTTCAGTCTGGCTCTACTTAGAAGCCTTATCCTACACACGGCTAGTGTGAAAGAAAGGCTTATTTCTATCAATTTACTTTAAAAGTCTTGTTGGTAGAAATTTAAAATGCTCTTTATTTCAGTAAAAAGACGCTTTGTACACCCCTTACAGCAGCGAAATGACGTGACATACACAAACGCAGTCCTCAAGGTCGTGTGCCACACATAAACAAACGAAAGAAGCTACTGCGGTACACTCACAAATGTCCGCACAGCTGCACACTCAATTAACAACTAACTCGCAACTGACTGGCAACTCAACTCTTGCGGCTTTTGTACATCCAGTCATTGTGTCTAGAAAGACGCCGACGTTTCGAGGCCTTTCCGGCGGCAAGAGAAGGAAAGAACTATCCAGACATCTCTTTCTCCCCGCTGCTATCTCTCTCTCGGCAAGCGCCCATCACTCGCCTATACACCGGCCGCGGCCTGCGGCAGCAACGGAACAATACGATCGGTGAAAATATATATAATATATATAATTCCTTCATTATCTCTTCACTCCTAACATGAGCTTATACAGTACGCGCAAGTTTTCTTGAGCGCTGGGTTTACGGTGTGGTGTGGGCAGAGGGAAAGAAGCGAGAGTTGTTTGTTTCTGCAGTGTGGTCAACATTGATAAACAAAGTTCAGCAAAATAGCGTGTAAGATAAGCGAAGATATCACAAGTAACGCTGCATCCTCTGGAAACTCTCCTCAGTTTTACCCAAGCCAGTTCAATTGCATTCAGATCACAGTTATACGGAGGGAGACGAATAATAATGTGTCCCCTTTCGAGAGCCATAACATCCACAAATGTTTATACAAATATAAATCATTTTCAAGTAAATGCTGATGTACATTATGACCACACTCGTAACAGGGACAAACTGGCAATTTTAGCGCACCAAACGAGCCTTTATGAAGGAAACTAACTACAGAGGGATAGTGTTATACAATGAACTTCAAAATTCATTTAAACAGGCTACATCATTAAAACACTAAGAATAAGGTTAAGAAATTTTTGCATGCACACTGGTTTTATACGGTTAATGAATGTTTAGAACTATAACCATGTAAATGAGCACTGGGAGCATAGTACAATCACAAACCTGTAATATTTATATAATGAACATTTCTTGTAGTAAATTAGTCTATGCAAATATCACATGAAACCATAGAAAAGCTGCTTATTGTGTATATTGTATGTAATCAATTTGACTTTATGTATATACTGTATTTATACATTTTAACGTGTCTCATAACATGTATATGTTGCCATGGACGAACTAAAATTCTAATTCTAACATACGATTGTTGTAAACTGGTTAGTTAATTAACCTCGAAATTGAACAAAACGAAATATGGCGGACATGATAAAGCTTAGCATATTAGCCACTAGATGTCAGTGTTTAACGCATTTCAAATTTCAAAGTTGTCATCAATGTTTACGGAGTTAAACGAAACTTACCGAATGAGGACTAGGAACCCGATCGCTCTCCTTATCGCGTGCATACTGCATATTATTAATAGTCAACATGAAAAATTCAATGCCATGGCCGGGATTTGAAATACGGAAACCAGGAGATCCGTGGTTTTGAATTTTTCATGTTGACTCTATCAAAAACCTTAGCTTATATACGGCTAGTGTGAAGAAAAGATTAATTTCCATCCATTAATTGTCTTGTATATTATTTTACTGATTGGAGATACTTCATTTCTCCCGCTTGTATTCGGCTCCATCTTTGTTAAAGTTTATTTCTCCTGCGTCCTTTCGAGAGCTTTTTTTTGCAAGATGCTTGCTATTATTTCACAAATACATTGGAATTTATTCACTTTATTACTTATATCTTCCTTATTTCGTTCTGTGGAAATTACAGCCCAAAAATTAAATTTTTCCACCTGTTGTAATACTTTTAATAGTATTTTGGATATTTTTATTTGTTTTACTATAAATGCTATGATTTTTAACTTTTCTACTGATATATTTAAACCACAATCTTGAATCAAGTTTTTTAACTTGTTCATACTTGTTCGCAGCTTGATAAGCTAATATGAATAATCTATTTTAATACAATATTACTTCATGTTATTAAAACGAACTTCTATAGTTACAGATATGGGGATGATACTTTAGAAGAATAGCAAAAAGCTCTGCTAGAGAGTAGCTTAACACGTTACCCAATAACCGCGTGAATCCATTAGATCTTGATGTAGTGCAACCTCGGAAACTCGGTTGGAGGATCGAAAAACCGCATTAAATGTCTGTGCATCACGCAAGAATAAATATCGGCCCTACCCTTCGACTAACGTAAATGAAATGCTCGCCACGGTTGGTCGGATGAATCTCTTCAAATGTTTTATTCACGACGAGCAGTGTTCAATACGTTTAGCGTAACATTATTCTCGGAATCGTAAATCGACGTTGGTGTAATAATGCTCTGAATGCTGTTAAACCTCCATTCATAAATAATTGATTCTTGGTAAACAGTGAAACAAGTTATCTCTTGAAATATAAATACAAAACAATCTGAGTTAATACTTTGGGTATGTGATTATTCTTTGGAATTTTTTAGAAGACCTTTGAACGTCTTGTAGACTGCAAGAAATTCTAGGCTTACCTTTGACCAAGGAAAATCAGGACTATAGTTTTTAGCAGCTCTCGATGGCTCTGTAATGCCATACTCGGGCAACATCATACTTCCTGTATAGTGACCTCAGCACGGAGAGGAAACCCTTAACTCCATTACGGGTTCCGTATTCTACCAATGTACGTTTTTGTACATGTTATTTTTGTCTTATACATAGAGCATATACATGTAAAACACTTCATTTGCACCACTATCCCGTCCAAGCTCGACACTTCTTTGAGCTTGGGCTTCCCTATTTTTTCTCCCTAATGCACGAGGGAAGAAAGGTTCTTAAGTTCAGATCAGAAAGTCGTATCTGTTCTGTACTTTACAATTCGTACGAGAAAATAATTCTTCACATAATCTGAATGTGCATAAGATTTCAGCTGCAGATTTGTCCAGCCGAGGGAAACTTGTTCAAGGAACAGAAGACCTTGTTGTACTGGAGATTTAGCATAGACATCTTAAAATCTGGTTCAAATTCTTGGCTTAGACCTTCAAATATTTGCACATAGTTATTGTTATAGGTAATTGGGTGACAGAGTAAACAGCTTGGGAAATGTGAGAGCTGTTCTTTTTTGTAACTTACGTCCTTTAACTTTTTTTAAGTCATATCGGACGGTGAATGGAATGGGTGAAATTGTGCTCAAACGGGCTCAGGGTCAATGGAGCTTAGAGCTATCCGACATTCGTCTTTAAGGATAAGGGAAAACCCCCGGAGAAACCGTACCCAGGTAACTTACCCTGACTGAGATTCGAACTCGGGACATCTTGAACGTGAGTCAGACATGCTACCATCTACGCTACCGAGGCGGGCATGAGAGTTGTGGCCTCTCATTATGTTCTTGTAGGCATCTTCGTCATAATCAATACACGAATTCTACGGCCCAGCATTACTTTGACTTATCGTATCCGCCATTGACTGGTCCGCCTAGCTCTCACCAAGTCGGCCCGGATTCGATCCCAGGCGACCACAAAGTGAGATTTGTGATGGACAACAGGGCACTGGGATGGGTTTTCTCCGGGATCTCCGGTTTCCCCCCACCTCATTCCACCGGTGCTTCTTCTTAATCTCATCTATCATCTGTGTCACTGCCTGCGGTGCCGTATGTAGTAAAAGCGGGCGCTGAACACTACATATTTCACTGTACCGGTTTGTGTTTATGGCATGTGCCTTTATCACCCGCTCTGTGCTGCTCCTGATTGGACTTGGCTCTTATGTTACAAATGAAGCATCTGACGACCACTGAGATTTATGACGAAGGGAGACATCTTCAGATCCGCGACCTACGTGATATCTATTTAAGTTACCCTTCCTAGGAAGAAATTATGTAAGGGAAGCATAGAAGCTTACAGACCACGAAAACGTGTGAGAGTTCCCTGATGATTTCTGTCGGACTCAGTATGAGGTTTGTTTGTTAGCTTATTTATGGCCGCCCTTTGATTGCTTTATCAGGTTTGAGGTTGTTTTACGTGCCTTAAATTTACGACACGTAAGCCACAAGCTGTACTTCGCTTCCGAAGAAAGCCAGGCTAAGGTTTTTAATCCAAAAAATCCATCGCTCTCCGCCTAGTTTGAACCCGTGACCTTGAGGACCAGAAGCTAGCATGTTACCCCTAGATCACGCACCCAGGGAGGGCAACCGGTTATTCAACCAACACTTTAGGGTTCACGGGATCTTTTCAGCAAGCATGGGTGTCATTAGTCCGGCAGTAGCATACGCTACGAAACCTGGAACACACCTGAAAATGAAGAGTAAACGGAGTGAACGGAAAACGATGAAAGGAAATCACCCAATATTTACCTACTGACCAGGGTAATCAAGTAAAACCTAAGGTCAGAGTGGTCAGTCAACAGAAATGGAACCTGAGTCGTCAATGCGAGCCTATGACATCACCATTTCGCTCGGTTTCTTTGACTATACTATGGCGTATTCTTACTGTGTAACATTTTTAGAGGACAAGTTCAGGGGTAGCAAAAACCAAGAATCATCCCTGTAATACCTGCATAATATATACAATTTTTAAAGTCTATCACCAACTATAAGACTTTATTATACCAGTCATCTAGATGCAATCAATCGGAATCAGCTTTTAGCCAGCTTGTTTAAAGAAATTACCCCTTCACGACGAAATGAAAATTGAACTAATGAAGTGGCAGTGTGAAGTAAATGAGGTGATAATGAAAATTGGAACTAGATGAAGTTATGTGACAGAACTTAAAGAGGTGACGTAGTCACAATACTCCACATCTGCAAAAGGCCAAATAGTTATTTGAAAATAAGTGCGAGGATATTCTGTTGCAGACTTGTATTTGTTTTTCTGTGGGATGACGGCTTGAGAGATAATACCAGAATAAAAAATTCTTAGAGAGTCTGGAGTATTATTGGAGTGATGTGGATAACAACCAACAATTTGATAAAACATGGTATGTAAACGACTTTCCTTTTCATCACTGTACCAATATGTCACATTTGTCTCACTCTTAAACATCATTAGCTAGCTTAATGTGGTCTAGCAGTAAACTGACGCTTGTATCTCAGGTCCACGTGAAATGTAACTCTACAGTCTGATTTTTAAAAGAAGATACGTGAAGGTCATCTGTTTCTCCACGTGGGTGCTTGCAATGTAGCCCAGCAGATCCCCTTTCTTTATCCTCTCAACACTCCAAACATAAACAAGAGTTCGAGTTATCTCACCTCAACAAAAGCATGCACAGTTAATCTGTATTAGCCTACTTTAAGAACCAAAATAAGTTGTTCACAAATTCAATGCGTTGTAGCGTCTTCATATGTGAGTTCTTTTAAATAATTTCTGCACTATATAACTGATATTTCATACTAACCGTTATTGTTGCTATGAATTTTAAATTGACATTCCCGCACTAGTGCGGTAAGTATTAATTGTCTACAGAAAAACATATAGGCGATGCGCGTTCTAAAATCTAACATTTATCTTCACTTACCTATATTTATTACTCTTTCAGATAATATCTTAACTACTAAAATTCAGATTGATATAAATAGACAAAGTGCAAAAAGTAATGTGCAACACACATGTGGAAATTACATGACATCTCAAGAAATGAAAAAACTCGGTGCAAGCGGCTCGCTTTTTCAAAACTTTCCTCGTTCCGTAGTTAGTGCTTGCCACATTAGTATTGCAATATACTATTATTAACGACTTTGTTAATTGACATGTTCATATCAACGTCGCCGATATGCCGGAATTTTGACCCACAGGATTTCTTTTACGTGCAAGCATATCTACTGGAATGGGACTGTCGCTTTTGGATAAACGGAATAAGCTGTTCATTGACAAGGAGCAAACTCTCGTCTTCCTGTTGGAAGAATTCTCTAAGAGAACAGACAAATTCTCTAGCTTGGCTATGCAATGTAACACCCCGACCGTAAGCTGAGCTTTGCCTTGAGCCATGATTCGTCGGTCCACCTCTAATCCTACCACCACTACGTCTTGCTTCCATAAAAACTGTATTTTAATTGGGTTTTAACAAAGTAGGCTAGCAATACACAGCGCAACTGAATAGTCAAGCAAACTCTGTTTCCCGCATACAACTAGCGATAACTGAGCTGAGGAGTACGTGATTCACCAGTTTAAGCAATCTGGCAACCTTTGTTTGCGTTACCATAGCAACGACCTTCCCTTCTTACCCTTCGCGTCTCTTGCTTGATGACATTCACGTATCTTCTTTTAAAAATCAGACTGTACGTATATAGGTTTAATTTGGTCACATTTAGTAAAGCAAAAGAGAAGGAACAGGTTTTGTAATATAGATGTCAACGCGAATTCTTGGGAATCGAATCAAGTATCTGCACTGCGCCCCCGTTTGCATAAAATGCAAACAATCCACGTATGGCCCGAGACCGAATTCGAGCTCGTAACTTTCGAGTACCATGGCTAGTTAGCCAGGTACCTTGCATAACTAAACATTGTTTATAATTTTCTGACCATAAGAGGAGGAAGAAGAGCACCGACAAATATGCAAATACCGGCAAAGGGCCGAAAGAGAAGGGGAAGAACAGAGAGAATTAAGTGACCATAACCTCAAAGTTTGTATTTAGTTAACCTCAATCTTCAGTCTCGTAATGAAGGCTTTGTTACATTATCTTGGAAAGTCTGTTGTGTTAGAGAAGAAGAGAATTAACTGAGTTAATTCACAGCCACATGGAATCTCTGAATATCTTATGACATTTACTGTTTATCTCTATATTTAATTCCAGAGATCAACGACGTTTATTTTTCGGGACATGATTTAGTAGAAAACCCTTTAAGTGTGTGAAGGACATATTTAAGGTATGTCGAAGACCTAGTATGGCATTTTTCTCAGTTGAACTTATAAATAATCTATTTTTAAATATTGTATTTGTATTTTTAAAGTTTAAAACTAAGCAGATGAAACATTTTGGGAAAATTGAGTATTACTGTCAAAGTAGGCCGTTAAGGGAAATCATGGCTCCTTCGTATTTTAAATGAGGTGCTACTAGTTGAAATCAAATAAAGTGACTTAATTTGGGGTTCCACTGATAATAGTTATTTATGGTACTAATCCACGAGTGTATAAATAAGTCTTCATTCACCAATATCAAATCATGTTTTATCCAACACTTACCCCTGTAACAAAAATGTTACGTACGTATGGCTGCGTGATGTTGATGGTGGAGATGATACGGGATGATGCTCTCGGAGCCCCGCGTTGCAGCGACCATATGGAGCCAAAATGTTACATACGTGTAGTGGAGGTGGGGATGATGCTCCGATTCTGCTACAAAAGATGCTGTTACTCTGTCCTTTCCTTAGGGATGGTACCGATGTTTCAAGTGTCGCAGTCGTTTTAATCTGAGCTTTTCCTCAGATCCGACGTCTCAGGTTGAGCAATTGCTTTTTATGTTATTCACGGCTACTGCTCCAGTCGATGCATGAGAAAAGCTCTTTTAATGCAGGCGTGACCTCAAGCGAGGGAATTAACTTTTCATCTATTGAGAAAATAATTCCATTTTTCTTTTTAAATTAATATAATTTAAAACTTTTAATGTTGAGTAACATATTTATAAGAAACGTCGTAACGTAGATATACAATAAGCTTGACAGTGTAATTGATTTGCGTTTACACAGAAATTGTGAATATAGTTTATAATCTAAATAGACTTTTTTTTCCTCATCGTTTCAACACAATTGTAGGTACGTGTTTCCTTCGACGTTACACGATCATAAGACGCTATCTTTGCTAGCTGCTTGTCCAAGATTATTGATTTTTCTCCCTTCATTGCTATAACCACCAAACTTGATCTTCACTGGTCCAAAGCAATACATTACGTCATATCATTTTTGTAACCCCCAATACTATCGCATTACGTCATATCATATACATATTGCATCATAACATATCACACTGCATCATATCATGACCTACTGAATTTCACACTTTCCTTTCTTATGCATATTAACTTTTCCATATCAATCCTTAAACCACCATTAAATATATTTAAATATTTTCAACTCTCAGGGCCTAAACCAAAACAATCGTTACACCCCAATCTTTAAAAAGACTTACTGCTTTTTTAATTAAACTGTAATAAGTAATAACATAGGAAACTTAGTTGTAATTTTATTTTCTGAAATACAGAGCTATTTATACGTACCAAGGCCAGCTGGATGTGCCACAAACATCGTTCATTATCGCTTAATATGAGATAATCGGTGTTGGCTAATGTTTTAATTGTTGGTATAGTTTGAATAACAACTTACGTTAATTGATTTAGTGACTCATTCACACGAATGTAAGGTTTGATAGAACTTTACTGAACGAAGGAGAGGTAACTGTACTGGACAAGGTTATGGGGGAAGCAAATAGTTTTATCAGATTCCTTACCAAGCAAATCTAAATCTGCATAAAAAAATTACGTGGATTTATAATGTTTGAGAAAAAATTATGTCCATTTTCATTTCAGAAAGCTTCATAGAACATAATCGAAGATCAACATTTTATAATAAAGAATATACATTAAAATAATCGTAGTTCATAGAAGCAAACTTACACGGATTAGCTCAGCGTACTGTCAGGTAAAGGCCCTTGACCTTCAATGGGGAACTATGAGTTATCTTTATCGTTGCACTGACAAATATATTCCCAGTGGAATATGAACATATAGGACAGCACTTGAATTACTGAATGAGCAGATGCTGTAGCTGTATTTATAGAGTTACATTTCATTACTAAATGTTAAAACCACAACATATGCTATACTTGAAATGTAGGCCTAGTGATTGTATTTTATTCATACAGTGGTTAAAGTGAAATGTTGTCCATTATTAAAGTGCTATTTCAGTAGGTAATAGTACAACGTTACAAGTAAGTGATGGAAGACTTAAATTAATGCACTCATATTTTTGAGTTATGTGATTGTTTAACTGATATTGATTAATGACCGGGATTCATCTCCATTATTTTATAAGCTATGATAAAGTCCTTCATCACTAACAATCAAAATATTCTTAATGGAATCATGTGCTTTTTCTAGCCACAGAGTTTTTAAAACCTTGTCCGTTACACCTACTCCGGCTAAAACCTGCACTTTGCCCAATAATTGGCTAGGCTTCTGGTCTCGCAATTCAATTCCAATGACTAGTCTCTTAATGTGTTTGTCCTTACTTTCCTTAAATATATTTAATAGTCATTCCATAGCCAACGAGTATCTGTACACGTCACTAACTGTAATAATGTCCCATATATTCTCTATACATTTAGGATCTAGTTGAGACACTAAATGGTTATATTTAGATTGTTCTGCCTTAATTTGACAAATACTGAACTGAGCCTCCACATAATATAAAACCAAATTTACGGTCTCTCTGTCCAAAAAGGTGGAATTTTCACGCTAAACTTATTTGCTTCTGGTCGATCTTTGGGCACGCTTTCGTTATTCGCCATATCTTCTCTAGATCACGTCGGAGTCACCAATATGTAACGCTTTGAAACTTCAAACCATCTTCATGTTCATTACATTATACAATTCATCTTTTCACAGAAATCATGTTACTCGTTACTATAACAACTTAAAAATAAAAACAAAACTAAAACGTTAAATAAAAGATAAAGTAGTTTAGGACTCTATGTCCTTAACAAGATATCTTCTGCATTCTTATGGTGATTAGTGCATGTTGAAACAATAAGTAATTATTTCCAGTATCTATATCGCATTTAACGAGGAATTGTGTTGCACTGGGTTTAGATTTGTTGAAGCACGCTAATTAAATCTTTGTCGTTGTGTCGATCGTTACTGAAATTACTAGATTATTATGCAATTAAGTTGTGGCTTTTCTCTACATAGCAAATTGACCTTTTCAGGTCGCGTCTAGATCAACTTACTGTTTGTTTACTGCATGGCGCCGTCCATCCCTTTTGATATGTTAGAACAATAATTCAGATTCAAGAAAAAAGTGTGAGCTATTTGCTTGTATTATTAAATAACGTAATACACTTGCTGCCCATTTATAACCATAATGACCATTACAAGTATGTTTACTAACACACTTTGTCTCGCTCGCTACAAATTGCTTTTGAGATAGAGCAAAACCTCTCTAAAACGAGCCGTGATCCTTCTGGCATTTATTTTCAGTCCACGCAGGTTTCTGTCTTACAGAGAGTTTGAGGGTATGTGTTTGAACACAAATAAGTTACGAAATAATCGCATCGGTTTACAGTGAAGGTATAATATAAAATGAAGTGTAAATAATAGGTTAATATATATTATGTACTATATTTTCAACTTACATACAATAGTTGTAGTTTACCGCTTAGTTTCTCTGTCCGTTTTCATCTGCATATCAACATCATTTACTTCATCACACACAACATTCAAAACAATATTATGGCGATGTTTGAAACTCTCGAGGCATCCATTGGAAGCTCTGAAATTGTCTTTGCCTGATTTTCTTGCTGTCTAAAGCTTGAGTCTGAAACAATGGGCCAGAAATGATAATTCCTTTAGCGTGCGCACTGACAAAGCACCTGAACACGGCATGATTTAACTCTTCATACTCTGTAGATTTTGTGATCATTTCACATGTCCTCCTCTTCCCTTTAAACACTCGTCTTTAATTTTTAGTTTTTCAAAATCTCATAAATCTGAGTTTTTTCCCACCATAAACAACACAGTTAATTCTTTAGCTGGACTTTGGTTCTTTTCGTGTTCTTCAATAACCTTAATTTTTTCCTCCAATGATAATGTCTTACATTTAGAACTCATTTTACACAAATTGTGTACATACACACAACACTTTTAAAAATCACCGAAGTTTAGTTTTCTTTCACTCGTACTTGGTCACTTGTAAGAACGACACTAAGAATGAACACACTACAGAACAGTTCTACCCTTACCATGTGTGTTGGAAGAGAGTTGAGAGAGAGAGAGAGAGAGAGAGAGAGAGAGAGAGAGAGAGAGAGAGAGAGAGAGAGAGAGAGAGAGAGAGAGAGAGAGAGAGAGAGAGAGAGAGAGAGAGAGAGAGAGAGAGAGAGAGAGAGAGAGAGAGAGAGAGGAGAGAGAGAGAGAGAGAGAGAGAGAGAGAGAGAGAGAGAGAGAGAGAGAGAGAGAGAGAGAGAGGAGAGAGAGAGAGAGAGAGAGAGAGAGAGAGAGAGAGAGAGAGAGAGAGAGAGAGTGAGAGAGAAGAGAGAGAGAGAGAGAGAGAGAGAGAGAGAGAGAGAGAGAGAGAGAGAGAGAGAGAGATGAGAGAGAGAGAGAGAGAGAGAGAGAGAGCTATTCGAAAGTCAATCGCTGTGACCGAGCGATTACATCGCTTCACTTTCACCAAGGAGGCTGGAAGTTCGATCTCAGACGACTGCATGTGGGATATGTGGTGGATAACAGGGCGCAGGGCGGATTTTCATACAGAAATTTGGTGTTTATTTTCTTTATACGCTAATTGCTACATTTTTATTTACATCATACTCAATAATTATAAGTTAAAATAAATAAATAATTTTAGGAAGAGGTTATGTGTGTGCGTGTGTGTATGTGCGTGTGTTTGAGAGAGAGAGAGACAGAGAGACAGAGAGAGAGAGAGAGAAGAGCATAATGCAAACAAAAGTTGTTAAAATAATAAAACTGTTATTGATGTTAAACACATTTCAAAGATAGGATTTGAAGATTTTCAAGAAGATATTTCTTCAGTACTTTAGGTTTTCTGGAATAAGTTTTCCTTAGTTTTGATTTTTTTTTTTAAAAAATGTTTGCAACATTTAAATTTAAATACCACATGATTTAATATATTTGACTGAAATAAATGAATGAATGAGTGAGTGAGTGAGTGAGTGAGTCAATAAATAAATATATTGTGACTGCGAGGGTTACGTAGAATCAAAGGACTGGTCTTCAGAAATTTAGAAAACTGTTTACTGCAGTAAAAAGACGTGAAATTGACAATCAGCTGTATTCAAGGTCGACTTGGTGCTCTGCCGCACGTGAACAAATGAGTGAAATCACTGCGGTACACTTCAAACATCCACAGTCGCAATAACCCTGACACAATCCGTGCTTCAAACACATTGCCGGTATTTATACCTCCACTCATAGTTTCTAGAATGCCGTAGACCTTCCGAGAACATTCGCGGCGGCGAGAAAGACAGAAAATTCCGGCGCTTCTCTGTCTCTTTCTTTCTCTCGGCAAGCGTCCAGCTCTCCTGCTCACGCGCCCGGCTTCCGCGTGCAGGACAACAATGCCATCAGTGACAGTATTAAATGTTTTGGCAATGACCTAAGATCTCTTCTTTGAATGGCTGTTGTATAACAAGTAAATTGTAAGAGCTAGGTCAAAACTTAATACACAACAATGTGTATCTTTTCTGTAGCGTTGAACTTCCATTATTTGGTATTGGTTCAAATTTTAAAACGATTTATATTTTTCTGAACTTGAAATACTTATTTTATGTTTACGTGTCATGCAAGTGAAATTTTAAAGCCATCCAAGATTGCTTCTGTAGCGTAGATGGTAGTGTCTGCGCTAGTTCAAGTGTTCGAATCTCGGTCAGGGTGAGTTATCTGGGTAAGATTTTTACCGGGGGTTTCTCTTATTCTCAAAGATGAATTTTGGTTAACGCTTAAGTTCTATGGATCCTGGACTCATTTGAGAATTATTTCACCCATTTCATTCATCGTCTGAGATGAAATAACGTTGAAGGATGTAAATAAAAGAAATCCAATAACGACCGACTCTGATAACGATTGACTGTCGCTTTAGGTCTAATTGCACCTACAGCGATATATGTAATTAAGGTTTATAACTTTGTTAGTGAAAATATCATTAACTGTAAGAACAGTATTAGAAAAGTGAGTATAGAAATTGGGATGAATGCAACGCTTCAAATTATTTGCCATGGAATTCTAGAGCTCCGATTTTATAATTCCTATATGGCCGTTCATCTTTACCAGGCATATAATCAGCTGAAGCTGTGAGATTCTGAAAATTCTATTATTTAACTTAAATCCTGTAGGTTGGTACGTAAATATGAGAATATATATAATTCCGCCCTTTGTAGAAACAAGACGCAGCCCATTAGTAGACTTCAAAGGGGTTGTCTTGTGGGAGACATGCTCTTCTTCTTTAAGCGAGCAGATATAATAACGTACATCAGAGGAGCAGAACTGGTTTATCTCTAACACTGAGATATAAAGCTGGTCTCAATATAGGAAGGGGGAAATTAATTTTCTGAAGCTTCAGCTTCTTGATCAGTATAGTAAACAAAAGAAGGTTGCTTTTGTAACAAGGTGCTTCTAAAATGCTTTGCTTTTGGAGCTTTTTCTATGTTCAGTGTTCGACTATTGTTCCACAAATTTGTTGAAATTTATGGATTTTCATATTTATATATTGTTCTTCATACGTTTCATCACAGCTCAGGTATTAGAAGGATTAAACCGATTCTGAAATTTTATCTTCTATTACTATTTTTATTTTAATAAATGTATTGTAGGAAATCCATTACTTTAAGGGGAACTAAAAGTATGCCATGTCTTCAACAAATAGAAGAACATAAGAACAATTGATTAGAGCATCTGCAAAGAATGCCAAAGGATGGATACCTTTTTTTACCACTTTTTTGAATCGATAGGAGAGGATTTTTGGAAGGAATTGGAAGGAGAGAAAGGTGTTGGGGTCCCGCTGATGCACCCCCGGTAGTGTCGGTTGTAGGAATGCTGGTGCCGGAAGGGTAGTACGAATCCGAAGGAAAATATGTCCGGGGGTTCAATCATGACCAGGGCCCTGGGTGAATCGGCGGGATAAGAGGGAAGGTGTTGGAAGTATAGGAAATACTTTATTCATGTTTTGTAACTGTGCACCTTGGGTGCTTGGTTTGGGAATTAATTTTAACGGCGTTGCTGGCGCGGTGTTGTCTGTCATGTCAGTGAGGTGTAGTAGTGTGGATTGGAAGTGGTCTATGTTTCTGAGTACTTGAGTAAAGTACTCTTGTAGTGAGTCAGGGTCGTGGGTGATGATTGCATCTGCGATCTGGATGTCCACCTGCTCTTGGGCGATGCGCTGTAAGCTCTTGTAGTATGTCCAGTTGATTGGTTTAGGCCCTAGTGAGTGCTTGGTGGTGTCATTCGGTGTCTAGAATGTCTGCAGTGCGGCTTGTGATGGTGTCAGTGGTGGTCCCGAGTGTCTTCTGCAGTTATTCCAGTTCAGGCCTCATGGTCTCTGAAGTTGTAAGGGAGGAGACTGCATGGTCCTGGTATAAAGCCAGGCTGTCAGTCATTTGTCCGCCAGAGCGAAGCCAAAGTTGATCTGGAGAATGAGGCCAGAGCAAGCCAGAGCGGGACCGGAGCGGGATTCGAAGCCTAGCCAGAGCCAAGCCAGAGCCAAGTTAGAGTGAATTTAGAGTGACGTTAAAGTGAAGAAGGAGCAAAGCCAGAACCAAGCCAGAGCGGGACTAGAGTGGTGGTTGGAGCCTGCCACAGCGAAGCCAGAGCCAAGCCAAAGTAAGGTTGGAGAATGAGGTTAAAGTGAGGCCAGAGCGAATCCCGAGCGGGACCTGAGCGGGGACCGGAGCCTAGCCAGAGCGAAGACAGAGCCAAGCTAGTGTTAAGGTTAAGAATGAAGTTAGGGTGAGACCAGAGCGAAGTCAGAGCTGAACCTGAGGCTAGCCAGAGCCAAGCGAGAGCGAGGCCAGTGTTAAGTTAAAGAAAGAAGTTAGAGTGAGGCGAGAGCGAAGCCATAGTGGGACCGGAGCCTAGCCAGAACCAACCCGGAGTTGGGTTGGAGAGTGAGGCCAGAGAGACGCCAGAGCGGGACCGGAGCGGGGATTGGAGCTTCGCCAGAGCGAAGACGGAGCCAAGCCAGAGTTAAATTAAAGAATGAAGTCAGAGTTAAGTTAAAGAATGAAATCAGAGTGAGCTCAGAGCGAAGCCAGAGCGCGACCGGAGCATAGCCAGAGCCAAGCCAGGGTGAATTTAGAGTGAAGTTAAGAGTTTGATTAGAGTGAAGCCTGAGAGCAGCCAGAGCGGAACCGGAGCGGTGGCCGGAGCCCAGCCAGAGTGAAGCCATAGCCAAGTCAGAGTTTGGTTGGAGAATGAGGTTAGAGTGGGCCAGAGCGGGACTGGAGTGAGGGTCGGAGCTTAGCCAGAGCGAAGTCAGAGCCAAGTCAGAGTTAAATTAAAGAATGAAGTTGGAGTGAGGCCAGAGCGAAGACCGGAGTGAGGACCGGAGCTTAGCCAGAGCCAAGCCAGATTGAATTTAGAGTGAAGTTAGAGTTAGGTTAGAGTGAAGCCGGAGAGCAGCCAGAGCAGGACTGGAGTGAGGGTCGGAGCTTAGCCAGAGCGAAGTCAGAGCCAAGTCAGAGTTAAATTAAAGAATGAAGTTGGAGTGAGGCCAGAGCGAAGCCAGAGCGGGACCGGAGCTTAGCCAGAGCCAAGCCAGGGTGAATTTAGAGTGAAGTTAAGAGTTTGGTTAGAGTGAAGCCTGAGAGCAGTCAGAGCGGAACCGGAGCGGTGGCCGGAGCCCAGCCAGAGTGAAGCCACAGCCAAGTCAGAGTTTGGTTGGAGAATGAGGTTAGAGTGGGCCAGAGCAGGACTGGAGTGAGGGTCGGAGCTTAGCCAGAGCGGAGTCAGAGCCAAGTCAGAGTTAAATTAAAGAATGAAATCGGAGTGAGGACAGAGCGAAGCCAGAGCGGGACCGGAGCTTAGCCAGAGCCAAGCCAGAGTGAATTTAGAGTGAAGTTAAGAGTTAGGTTATAGTGAAGCCGGAGAGCAGCCAGAGTGGAACCGGAGCGGTGGCCGGAGCCCAGCCAGAATGAAGCCATAGCCAAGTCAGAGTTTGGTTGGAAAATGAGCTTAGAGTGGGCCAGAGCAAGCCCGGAGCGGGGGTCGGAGCTTAGCCAGAGCGAAGGCAGAGTCAAGTCAGAGTTAAATTAAAGAATGAGGTCAAAGTGAGGACGGAGCCAAGCCAGAGCGGGACCGGAGCTTAGCCAGAGCCAAGCCATAGTGAATTTAGAGTGAAGTTAGAGTTAGGTTAGAGTGAAGCTGGAGAACAGCCAGAGCGGAACCACACCAAAGCCAAAGCAAAGAGAAAGCGGAGCCAGAGCAAAGCTAAAGCAAAGCCAATGCAAATCCTAAGCAAAGCCAAAGAAAAGTTAAAGTAAAGTTAAAGTGAAGTCAAAGGAAAGTTATAGAGAAATAAAATATAGTTTTTGAAAGGGCATTGATTACCATGGAGTAGAGCGCCCTTTTTTTATAAATCATCATCATTACCCATGACCCTCCTCGGTAGCGTAGATGGTAGCTTGTCTGCCTCACGTTCAAGAGGTCCCGAGTTCGACTCTCGGTCAGGGTGAGTTACCTCTATAAGGTCTTTTCCGGGGTTTTCCCTCATCCTCGAATGTCGGGTAGCTGTAAGCTCCATGGACCCTGAACACATTTAAGCATCATTTCACCCATTTCATTCACTATCTGATATGACTTAACGTTGGAGGACATAAAATTACTACCAAAAGAATTAGTTCTGCGTGATTTAATCATTTAACCGAAACGATTAATCGATTAATTTTGTATTTTAAATTAAGCATTAAAAATTAGTCATCAATCAAGTCGATTAAAATTATTCCATTACAATAAATATTAATCCAAACTCATTTAGCCAAATTTGGCCCCCTTTGTTTTGATGTATTGCTTCCAACCTAAATACCTTTCCAACGCATCATGCTTTAACTAGACATGTAATGTTGTTTGAACTTTGAGATAATAGAACTCCTGAAGGCTAAAAGAAATCACTCTGAACCCCAAGAGAGTCTAAATAACACTTTTGTTGTGAAATATTCTGAGTGGTACATAACTACATACAGATGCTGACAGAGACGGTTCTTTACTTAGAGCTTGTGTGTGACAGCATATCGTATACAACTGAGTATTTATCGCTTGCTAGTATAAGCTGAACTGTACAACCTTGAACGGAACACTTCGATTACGCAGCTTTGGAAACAATAACTGATCCTTCTTCTCAGGGCTGGTAGTGGTGTAACTTTGCTGTAAACTGCAGTAAGCCAGTAAGGTTTCTGAGTTCGTGAGAGTAATTGAAATTTTTGTGTTAAAGTTAAAATAAGAAAACATGTTATAAGAAAACAACTGTATGTCTGTCTCACAAATCTTAGTAGATATTGCTATAATAGGTTACTAAATAATTACTTACAAAAATATTGTAGATCTAATTCAATGCCGATATAAAATACCTATATGTGCACCTGATGCAAACACAAATTTTGAATCTAAATATTTGAAAGTTTCGTAAATAATGAAAAGTACAGAGTATTAAAGTGCTTTATATAATCCTTACACCTAATATTTGAACAGCTCGATTAATCGATATATTAATCGATTAAACTAACACGGTTAATAGATTAAAAATTCTGATCGATCTACAGCACTATAAAATCATTAAGTTATTAGTTATTAAAGGAGTGTTAGTGGCAGTTCGAAAAGGTACAAATAATTTCTTCCTTAGAGCCCAGAACTCTTTCTAAAATCTCTTGATGCTGTTACTAATACGACTTACACTCGTAATTCTTTCTCTGTAGTGCTTTATTGATTAATAAACACTGAGTCTTTTCGTTTTTGTAAAGTTACAAATGTAAAACAGATTTCTTGAATTTTTGCAAATAAATTTTCACATAACCGCCTATGGTTAAACATATGACACATGCATGCTTTTCCCATAGCAGTTTTCACGTCTGAACTTCGAAACTGGGAGGTGAAAATTGCATGCAAGCTTAGGGCTGAACTGTTTTAGCGGCAGATGTGGTGTCCTAAAACAACAGAGGGCTGCAGAACAATGATGTTGTTCACGGTAGCATAATAAAGAGGATTTACAGCATAGTGGCGTATAGTTTAAATGAAAACGTAACATGGACAAAGCTTACTTATCCATCCCTGCCGCTTCACTACTCGCTTTACCTCATTGCCCGTAAATTGCTTAATGTTATTATTTCATGAAAATATCAGTATTTTGTTTATCCACTCGTTATGCTTTGCAGTGCTAGGTGAAAAAGTCTGATGTGTATATTTATACAAGTTTCGCTGCTCATTTTTCAACTAACTGTGCTTGAATATATTACTGTTTTATCTATTTCATGGTAATCGAGATAAAACTTGGATAGGTAGAATCGACTGAAAAATTCAATGCTATAACCGGAATTCGAACAACGGATGTCTCAGTCTCCGTCTGGTTTCTCTTAACCATTGAGCTACCATAGCAGCATGAGAGCATGACATTAAATTCTCCAACGGACTCGCATTTTTTCCGGCGAACCAGACAATTCTTTTTGGAACATGTCCAAAGCATTGCTCTGCCTTTAAAATTCGGCCAGGTCCTCGCACAGTCAGCCAAGGAAATGGCAGAATTACATGCTACTTATCTTGAGTCGATATTTGCACCTGATGATTCTCCTAATGCAGACCACATTCACTCGGTTACTCAAGAGGTCAACAGCTTTCTAAGTCGAGCGACAGATGAGGTACCACCACCTCCCATCACCCCATTGGAAGTTCAAGGTCTTCTCTGCAATATCTGACATTACAGATCTCTCGAGTTTGATAATATTGCCAATGCAGCACTCAAGGCCCTATCAGCCCCCTGGGTGAAAAGTCATGCCTTGCTGTTTAATGCAATACTTCAGCTTGGCTACTTCCCAGCGCCATGGAAGTATGCCAAAATCATCACCATCTGCAAACCTGGGAAGAAAGGCACCTCTCCTGCAGACTATCGTCCCATCAGTCTGCTATCTCATATAAGCAAATTGATGGAAAAGCTCATCCTAAGTAGGCTTTGGAAAACCCTGGACCGTCATAGCATCCTCACAGATAAGGAAGTTGGTATCAGATCTCAACACTCCACACAGCATCAGCTACTTCGATTGGTTGAAGAAGCTTACACTGCCTTCAACCGTAAAAAGTATGTTGCTGCTCTATTATTGGACATCACCAAAGCCTTTGACAGTGTCTGGCATGAAGGTTTACTTTCCCGCCTCATCCACTACAACACCCCTTCATAATTGATGCATCTCATACACTCCTATCTCCTCAACAGGTCCTCTTCTGTCTCCTATGATGGCATATTATCCTCACCTCGTCCTATTGGAGCTGGTGTTCCTCAAGGTTGTGTCCTGGGACCTTCCTTCCTTCTGTATATCAACACCCTACCTTCTATGCTCCGCTACTCACTGTACCTTTTTGCAGACGACACAGCTGTAATTTCAATGTCAACTGGACATTATATGGTTGCACGTAGAATCCAACACTACACCGACCTCTTCACCACCTGGTTCAAACGATGGCGCTTGAGCATCCACCCTCAGAAAAGCCAAGCCATCATTTTCTCCAGAAGGCAGCTAGGGGACCTACTACCTGTTCGTCTAGCCGGAGAGGAAGTACATTGGCAAGCATATGTACGATATCTAGGCGTTTTGCTTGATGTAAAACTGACGTGGAAGGACCACATAACCTACACAGTCAACAAGGTCAGCAAACGTATGGGTATGTTGCACCCATTGTACAATCGACGCTCAATGATGTTTATATTCAATAAATTGCTCCTGTATAAACAAGTGCTCCGACCAGTCATCACTTATGCCTGTGTCATTTGGGGTATAGCAGCTAAAACTCAACTACACCGCCTTGAAGTCCTACAGTCTCGATTCCTCCGTATTGCCAAGGATTCCCCATGGTACATCCCTAAACTTGTAATCCGTCGTGACCTATACATTCCTACCCTAACAGACTACATCCGCATACTCTCACTTCTATTCTATCAAAACCTCTTCCATAACTACGCGTTCGCCCGCCTTGGTAGCGTGGTGATAGCATGTCTGCCTCACGTTCAAGAGGTCCCAAGTTCGAATCTCGGTCAGGGTGAGGTACCTGGATAAGGTTTTTTCTGGAGTTTTCCCTTATCCTGTAAGACGAATGTCGGGAAACTCCAAGCTTCATGGACCCCGGACTCATTTGAGCATCATTTCATCCACTCTATTCATCGTCCTATATGACTTTACGTTGGAGGACGTAAATTACAAAAAAAAAAAAAAAAAAAAACAACTACGCGGTCTAGGTGAGTACGACTTCGACCCCGGCGAAAAATACAAAAGACCAAGACTAGTTTTAGGCACATGAAAACACTGCAGTATCAGTACGCAACTTTATATATAAAAGAGAGAAAAAAAAGCACCAAAACAAACCTCTACCGTCATTTGTTCTAACTTGCAAAATATTCTACTGCCAGTAGAGGGCTCAGCCCTGATTTGGCTAGAGACTAAGAGTCTGTCTCCCGGACTTTCAAGTGTCAAATCTCAGGTGTTTGATATCATCCAGCTGCTCCACAAATGTCTTGAAGATACCCATATAAACTTCAGTGTCTACAGTCGTATCAAAGAAAATGGGGCCAACGATCCATAGATGCTGGTGGAGGACATATCCATGTTCTCTGAGATATAATTAGTGTAATGTAATCTCCCAATCGTGTATTATATTCTTCAAAAGTAAAACCTGTGTCCTATTATTGGTTCAAAATTTATGTCCTATTGAAATGACTCAGGTTTGTATGGATCAATGAAATACGTATGTTTTGTGGCGACTTCACTGTGCTGTAAGTTCTTAAAGTCCCAGACTTCATAATTAAACCACTATTAGATTATTGTTTAGATTACAACAATTGCAACTGAGCTTGTACGCTCATCCAGTAATATTAATTTAATGTGTAAATCACTGTTAATTGCGAGTGCTCCAATGAAGACCCATAAATCATTACACACTGTATCCTTTGGTCCCCTGTCAAGTCAGATATTTTCTTTTCAGTCGTCTCACTTGGCACTCATTTAACACTTATACCATTTCAATATTAACGTGTTGTTGCACTCTTTCCAAATGTTTGTTACCTACCTTTCTTATTCTTCACCGACCGTGTTCATTTTGAGGTCTCTGGTAAATTATCATTTCTTACAAATCATGGTACATTTACTGTTGCTCTTAGTAGTCCACGAGCCGTGTCCGTAAAATAAGGTCTCCAATTTTATTTCATATAGAAAACATGTTTATTGTCAATGAATGTTACATTGATGGAGAGGCGGAACTGACAGCTATTTTTCAACGTAATCGCCATTGTGATCGATGCACTTTTGCATGCGCTGTGGCAGTTTTTGTATACCCTTGTCATAGCACTCTCCCGCCAATTTGCGCAGGTAGCGCTCAACCTCGTTTTTTCAAATCATCGTCGGTCTGGAAATGTGTTCCACCCAGGTGTGACTTCAACTCAGGAAACAGATGATAATCACTAGGTGCTAAGTCTGGACTGTAGGAGGGATGGATGAAGATGTCCCATCCGAACTGGGCCAGGAGATCAGCCATTGCGATAATGCAAATGTTTGGTCAAAATCTTATCAATCGTAGTCTTACTGACTTCAGGGATAAGTTCGCACAGCTGGTGAACTGTCACACGCCGATCTTTAAGCGTTTATTGCTCCACTTTTGCAATTGTTTCGGCTGAAACCGAAGACCGACCCGAATGCTGTTCGTCATGGACGTCTGTACGTCCGTCTTTGAACTCTCTGACCTACTTTCGCACGTTTTTGACGTCCATACACTGTGGTCTACAGACTTCGAATAACTGATGATGAACTCCAGTGGGGATAGTCCCCTTGGCACTCAAAAAAAAAAAAAAAAAAAAAAAAGTCGGATCACTGCACGCAACACGCACTTGGCGGCGGAAGTGAGAGGAAGCTCCATCGCAAACGGCTGCCCAGCCAAGACTAATGGTTGCAACGGGTTCCTTGTGGTGGGGATGTGAAAGGGTGAAACCAAGCTACACGCCAGTGTTACCAGATCTCACGTAAAAGCTTTCCTCATGGCTCCAGCGCTTTCGAGACCTTATTTTATGGACACACCTCGTATAATGCTAGTAATTAAAATGCGAGCATTACTATTAACGGAGAAAGCGAAGCGTTTTATTATGATACGGGCGTTTTAATTACAATTATAGTCAAGTTTCATGCGACTGTTTATGCTCCATCATGTATCTAAATTAAAGGTTTCATTTCAAAGTGTTGATTTCTGGTTTCACAATGCATTTCACAATTGCAACATGGATCTTCGTATAATATGCAAATGTTTTAAATATTTAGTTTAAAATTAATTATAGTCTATTAATTACTTACTTTTCTAATCCAACGAAAATACCAGCAGTGCATCCGTATAGCTGTGAATGTTAATTAGGTACGTTAAGAGATAATTCGTCATTGTCATTGTCTTCATCGTCTGAGTACTGCAAATTTATGATGATAGGTTCCAAAATATCGTTACGTGCTATTTCTTTACAAAAGTCACCTTTTTGTAGTTTATCTGATGTCTCACGCAGTTTTCACAGTCTTGTGTTCCTTGTCAATTTCTCCGTGAATAAGTCGTTCAACGACAGTCACTTTAAAGATATTATTTCTGTTTGCAACATAATTGGAGCCCACATTAACTCTATTGGATTGTTCTAGCAGTAGTAAGGGGGAAGGTGGATCGCGTCTCATTGATCCAGCTGACACACTTTTTCACGAACGAGTAACTGAATAATGCTATTTTGAACTCTATAGAGTAAATAGAGATTAGGAACCATTCATAAACAAAGATATAATGTGACCAGACACTTTCTGCCAGACTAGCAAGAAGTGTATTACGTCATGTCAAATGTTTACGTTTCAGTTCTGAGTAATTTAAAGTATACGTTCACGCATACATACCAACCAATAATGATATTCATTACAGTGTTTACGTCGCAATGCATTGTTATAATATAATGGTGTCTACTTTATTTGTATTAGTAAAACTACTTGAGTTAAGAATATGGGGTTTTTACGGTTATGTTAAATACATTACTCTCTCCTTCCTCATGGATCCGTTTTTGCAAAATCTGAATTTTTGTCTTAGCGCAAATAGTATTTATTAGATATTGATTAGATTGCCGCTCGTCACACACCACTTAGGGGGAATGCAGTACAACACCGCAGGGCTCCGATTGGTTGCTCACCTAGTAGCGCTCAAGGACAAACACCTTCCCATTTGAAACACATAATAGTACGCAGGCACAGCAATATCAATACTTCCCTATAAACAGCTGTTAACGTGTGACGCAGTTTAACTTGAAACTTAAAAAAATAAATTGGTAACATTAAAAAAAACTTATTCTTATCATGAGGTATTTAACAGCAGGTGCTTCATTTATAATTGTTTTTAGCTCATAAGGTGTAAATGTTTTGGCTCTTTTCCCTTTATATCCTTTGGATTTGGTTTTAGTAAGCTGTTCAGTTTCAAGTATTTAGATAAGTCAATTTGGTGCCTAATGATGACTGTTGATTTCAAAATAGATAGTGTGTCCACAAGGTCGACGAGTGCAAATTTTGAGACAATTCTTAGAAATACACTAGGAACACATTTTATGAGAACGAAGTTATACAGTTTGATATTCTCCAATGCATGAATTATGAAGATAATTTCTCGTACATCTTTCTTAACTTTTGTGGCAACAAGTTATTGGTAACATTGAATGCTTTTGCTGTTATTTCTGGGGATGTAAGTTCAATGTCACTGTTGCTTTTGTCAGACATTTTGACTTTTTTTTTTCTAAACTGGCCCTAGAGCCGTTTTTGACCGAGAGTAATTGATACTTGCACTTGTTACGTGGCCACTTCTGATTGGTCGAATACCAATAATTTAATAAACAAGTGTACTTTAATGAGGCCCATTAAAGTACTGCTTCCAGTTGTATAAGTATTACAGTTTGGCATATTTGAGCATAAAACTTTATTTTCAAACTATTGTACATATTTTAGATTGCTCTTATTTTCACAGTCCCAAAACTATATTCCATAGGTCTACACTGGTCATAGTACATGTTTGTATACTCACAACTTATTATGCAGTTGTAGTATACAATTTCTCCTTATTAGCCAATAAAGTATCCTTATTTAACATTGAACTCCTTACTTTAGTTTTCAATGTGCTTCTTCCAGTTTAACTTTGAATCCAGGGTCACTGATTGAGCCTGAGGAATTATTTGATTAACTATGTTAATTTATAAACATTAATTATGTGATTAATCCGTGATCTGTGAGATTCGGGAGATCCGTTGATGCTATCACCAACATCTGTCTTCTGCTGGCTGCTTTTTTTATTTATTTTCTTCTTTTTACATCCTCCAACTTTAAGTTATATCGGAGAAGGAATAAATGAAATACTTGAAATGATACTTAAATGAGCATAGGATCTATAGAACTTAGAGTTACCTGAGGGAAAATCCTGGAGCAAACCTTACACAGATAACTCACACTGACCTACCTTCGAACTCGAGACCTCTTGAAAGTAAGACGGACACGCTACCATTTACGCCACCGAGACGGACATTGTTAGCTGTTACAGTGGTGAGCTATATGACATTTCCTTGAGGGCGTGGTTGGTTTGAGAAAACTTAACAAACCTCTTTGATGTTTCTTCCCTATGGCCAAGTTTCAGAATTAAATAGGAAAGTTGGTTTTGAGGTTATTTTATATATTTGCAATAATTTAGAGGCTTATTTTCTAAATAATCTTACCTTTTTACGTTTATTTTATTTATTATTGCTGCTAATTTTATTAAATCTATACAAATTAGCATATATTTTGCAAGAAATCGTGTTTTCTAAATTTTTTAAATCATTTACCTGTTCTGTTATGGCTACGTACGATTGGAGCATTTTCAGTGGTTTTTGGACGATGAATGAAATGGATGAAATGATGCACAAATGAATCCAGCTTCCATAGAGCTTATATTTTCTAGACATTTATATTTAAGGTTAAGGGAAAACCCGGGGAAAGAGCTTTATCCAAATAACTGACCGTAACCGAGATTCGAACTCGAGACCTCTTGTACGTGAGACAGATATGCTACCGAGAGGACTTTTTTATGCTTGTTTTATTTATCCATCATTCTTTTCTACGTTTTCTTTTTTCTGCGCGGGGGATGGGATCCATTTATACTCCGCTTTTAACTGCAGCGATTCTATCGGGAGAGTTTCCTTTGGAACATTGCCATATCCGTCTAGTGTTAACCCGTGTACAATTGTCATTAGATTTGTAAGGGTTTTATACATTACGTCACACTCAGACATACACATACATACATCCAGACTCGAAAGAAGTTAGGGAATATTCAAGTTTAGAGAGAAAAATTCCGTCCCCCAGCCTGAAATCGAACCAAGGACCCTTGCACAGGATGGAGATGCTCTAGTAAACTTTGTTGTGGAGTCAGATTATGCCATATTTAGAAGGTAATATAAATAAACGACGAACAAACCATTATAAGTTGTGTTACTGTACTTGTACCTTTTATTTTTATTATTTTTCACTATCTTTGTTATATTCTTGTTTTTATTTTCTTCTATCTGAAAATGTATTGTAATGCAACTGTATGACCACTTCTTTAATTAGCGAATTTATCAGGCTAGGTGCATAATCGCTGTTTTGAAATGCGCGAGCTGAGTAAAGTTAAGGGCCCACTCAGCACCTGTGACACGTAAGCTTGGAAGGAAACAAGCTTGGTAACCAATGGGGTGATACCTTCAAGTGGAAGGTAATTTTGCGGTCCGGATTCTATTCATTCGCGCCCTCATTCATCATGCATGAAACTCCTCTCTCCAGGTCTACCAACTTCTTGGCAAATAAAGAGGAAGTACTCATGTTGAAGCGGAAAAGAAATCGAAAGCAAACCACTCTGTGAAAATGCTGTGTTGAGTGTGAGGAACTGTGGATGAATGGTTTATGAGCAAGAAGCGTGTTCTTAACGTGTGATTTACTTTTCACTTTGAATGACTCTTAAATTTATCATATTCTTGCGAGCGTTTCATAATGTCTCCTTACGTAAATGCTTTAGAACTTAGAACACGTAACACATTTTATGTAATACTTTCATTTAAACAGGTGTTCAATATCTTGCGTAATTGGCCTCCATGGCTCACATGCCAATAATACCAAGACACATAAGTATAGAGCTTAGAGTTACCGGACATTTTGTTTCAGGATAAGGAAAACATACATGGTAATCAGACAACAGCATATAAAATCATGAGATACTTAAATAAATCGGAAAAAGATACAGTAGAATTACATAATATTTCAGAACAAGAGTGGCTTCAATACTTCGAAGAACTATGGAATTATTCGACGGATAGTGAAAAGCAACAATTAAATACTACATGAAGAAGTAGACCCTATTGCAGTAGAAGAATTAGAAACTATATTAACATCATTTAAACATCATAAAACACCAGGAAAAGATGAAATTAATGTGGAATTGATAACGTATGGATCAAACAATTTTAAAATACGACTACTAATTTTTTTAAATGTTTGTTGGTCCAGCCTACGGATACTAGAAGAATGGAAAATAGCTGTAATAAAGCCAATATTTAAAAAAGGAGACAGAAATGAATGTAAAAATTATAGAGGAATCAATCTCTTAAATACAATATAAAAGAGAAGAGAATTTAATTTAGAGGACCACGTATTATTTGTTGACTACGTAAAACCATTAGACAAAGTTACACGACAAATGCTATGGGATATAATGACTGAAAACGGATAACCTCAACATTTAATTTTAATGATAAAGAAAATGTACGAAGGGACTTTTTTTTGCTTGTTCCATTTATACCCCGCCTTTAACTACTATGGTCATATCGGCGGCCGTTCTCCTTTGGAACATACTGAAGGTGTTAACTCGTTATCTTTGGGTTTATTTATCATTACATCACGCACACATTCACACTCTCATTCATACTTCCAGACTCTGGGGTAGATGGGGAATTATCTTGGTCGGAAAAAAATCCCCACCCCCACCGCCGGGAATCGAACCCGGGACCCCTAGCAGGTAGACGAAGTGACTTGTATTAGCATGGATAACGGATTTAAGACAGAAACTATCAACCTAGGTGTAAGACAGGGCTTCCCAATGTCGCCAACTCTTTTTAATATTTATATCGAGGCAGCAGTGGCAGAATGGCAAGGTCAGTTGAAAGTACATTTTAAGTTAGGTCGTACAATCTTAAATACAGTTCTGTTTGCAGATGATCAGGTAATTCTGGCAGATACTGATAGCAGATTACAAATAGCTTTTACCAACTCGATAAAACAATGTCAAAGTATAATTTTATCATTTCAGCAGAGAAAAAGAAAGTGATGGCTTTTATTGGTAAATACCCAACACAGTCCAAAATGCTCCTCAAAAACAAAATACTAGACCAAGTTAAATATTTTAATTACTTAGCATGTGATATTTCCTATGAATGTGACGGAGATTTAAAACAAAAGATCTATAAATTTCAAAACATATGTGGCACTATAAAACGAACATTGGAAAAACAAAAGAGGACACCATATTAAAGTTTTATAAAACTATGGCAGTGCCTGTTATATCTTATGGAGCCGAGACCAGGACCTTGAACAGAACTGATAAAAGAATAATTGAAACGGCTGAAATGAAATTTTTGAGGTACGTATCTGGCTGTAGTCTTAATGATCACATTAAAAGTGAAACAATAAGAGAACAATTAAAAATATTTACTTTAAATGACAAACTCATGGAGTACAAACTGAAATGGCAAGATCATCTCTCTCGAATGCCAGAAGAAAGACTCACCAAACAGGCTTTGCAGTAAAAATCAGTTGGTATTAGAGATGTTGGAAGACCACGGAGACACTGGGAAGATCCCTTCTGAGCCTAAACAGGCCTATCTGGCCTATGTTGAAGGTTGATGATGATGATGATGATGACGATAAGGCAAAACTTCGGAAAAAAAACCGTTATCCAGGTAACTCCAACTCGGGATCTTTTGTACGTGAGGCAGACACGCTAGCAACTACGCTGACGAGGCGGGCATATTAGAGATAGAGCTGCAAGAGGTTCATAACCCCTATCAGTACATCGCAATATCCCTCAATGGTCCTCCCTTCAAGAATATGACACGCGAGTTCCTCATACCTACAATAGGTATACCGTTTGACGATAGCTGATAGAGAAAATTGAGAACTGAGGGCTTCATTGCAACTTGGTATAACCCATATTTTCTAAAACTGGAGAGAAAACTGAGTTAAAGCAAGACACATTGTTTTCTTTTAGAATGAGGAAAGCCTTATTTGAATTAACTTAATGTTTTCTGATACTAACTTATTACAGAACACTTCATTGGTCATTGCGAAAACTTTTTGTGATATATCTAACAATTTATATTAGGGTGCTGTAAATCATTTTATGGGTAGGACCACTGTTACAATGATACATTTCTTCTCTCTAATTACAAAAGATAAAAATAACTCTTGCTTTTTCGTGCATTGTTCGAGAAAGATGAAACACTGTTCTATCCATATGCTTCAATAAGCTTCATTGTGATGTGTGCAAGGCAATTATTAAATTGAGGGAAATATTATAAACTGAAAAATTAGATATATCAATATATAGGAAATTATTTTACACTTTCCGCAGTAGGTATCATTTTCAAATTCATAGTATTATAAAGTACAGTGTGATCCATATAAACCTGAACCATTTCAATAGGCCATAATTTTTAAGCAATAATAGGACACATGTGCAACTTTGAAATAATATAATATACAATTGGGAGATTGCATTATACTATTTACATCTCAGAGAAAATGTTGGAAGTGTCCTCCACCAGCATTTATTACATGTTTGCACTCGTCTCACCATATTCTCTGAAGCGTTACGGAGAGTATCCTCCCCTCCGTTCAAATGGATTCCTTGAGAACATCGACTGTCCGGGGCCTATTCTTATACACTATTTTTTAGATACCGCCACAAGAAAAAATCCGTCGAGGCTAGGTCAGGGGATCTGGGGGTCATATACCTTTTGAGATTATTCGATTATCAAAGGAACTGGTTATAAGTTTCATGGTGTCATTATGTGTATGGCACATTGACCCATCTTGCTGAAAATAACCCTCTCTCAATTCGATATCATCCAGCTGCTCCATAAATGTCTTGAAGATACCCATATCAACTTCAGTGTCTACACTCGTATCAAATAAAATGGGACCAACGATCCTGGAAGCTGACACCGCGCTGACACTCCAGCCTTAAATCATACAGTGGGGTTTTGTGGATCACTTGAGGGTTTACAGCAGCCCAATATCTGGTGCTTTAAGTGTTTATGTAGCCTGACAGATGAAACCATGCCTCATCTGTAGATCACATTATGGAGAGAAGTCTGGATGTGGAATAAGAGTGCCCTGAAACCATCGACAGACACTGATTCGTTTATCATAGTCTGCTTCTTTCAGTTGTTGCACCATATGCACTCTGTAAGGTCGTAATCCCGAATTCTTCGCAGCTCTTTGACATGATCCATATGAATACCCTGATTTCTGGCTCAATAGACGCAACGATTTGTTTGGAGAATTCAATGGCCTTCTGCGAATATCTGTAACAGTCTCTGCATTCATTGGTGGTCTATGTTTTCCACTCTCACTAATGAGTATACCAGTTGTCTCCAGCTTTCTTACGAGAGATAAAATTCTTGCCTTGGTGGGAACATCGCGTACATTAAATTCTCTTGGAAATTCCCGCTGTGTTGTTACCAATGAATTTGTCATCCTTACAAAATGTAAACACGCTCTGGTAGCGAGTACCGCATGTTGCTGTTATGACTGCACATTTAAGACTGTCAACTGTCAACAATTGTCAGTGTTGCCAATTCTCCCATAGCCACTGAAATCATTAAAACAAATTTCTATATTCTACGAGCTTTCAAACGGAAATTATGGCCTATTGAAGTGGTTCAGGTTTATGTGGATCGCACTGTATTTAGGATGTTCAAAGGTAGTTAAAAGTTTTTAATTAATACAAATTTTTGGGAGTATGATGGTTATATAGTTAATAATTTGTGTGCCCAGTTTACATAATCAGGCATGTGAGAAACTTTACCATACATCTGAGTAATTACACTTTCAGAAATCAAGCTAATGTAAAATGCATGATAAGCTGGTGGTTCATGTATTAAATGGTCATTAAATCCTTATTTTTTGGATTTATTGTTAAACTCTCCAGTATTTTTTATCTTTCTTTATTGTTTATTGATGCTGGCTTCTTATTGGTTGTTTGCTGGACTCAGGATGGGTTTTCGTCTGAGAGAACACAGAGCTTCAATATAATAAGGAAGGGGTTTGGATCCAAGCGATGTCGTTGGAACATACTTCACATGAAAATCTCAAAGATGGCATCAGTTCAAATTGGATATTGGAGAGAGGGGACTATTGTGCTGCCCGCCTCGGTAGCGTGGTGGTAGCATGTCTGCCTCACGTTCAAGAGGTCCCGAGTTCGAATCTCGGTCAAGGGTGGATTTCCTGGATAAGTTTTTCCGGGGTTTTCCCTTATACTTAAAGACGAATGTCAGGTAACTCTAAGCTCCATGGACTTCGGGCTCATTTGAGCATCATTTCACCCATTCCATTCATCGTACGATATGACTTAACGTTGGAGGACGTAAATTACTTTAAAAAAAAAGAAACTATTGTGGCTGATTCCCTCAAATGTAATAAACGTCTAACAAGCATATAACATATGCTGGATTATCATCATCTGCATAGGATCTTGGTAAATGCGCGCGCGGACACAGACACGGTATGTGCACTCATACAAACTAGTGATTAAAATACCCAAGTAACTTTACATATAAGTAACAATGAATATTAAGTGGATAAAACAGAGCAGTCAATTATTATCCAACTTCTAAACGTGTTAACATGTGATGGTGTGAGAGCAGCGTTTCCGGAGTGTATGAAGGTAAAACTGCTGATCCTTTTGCTGCTAGGATTACCCTTATGGAAACGACTGCAGTTCATAAAGGGAATTTAAAGTTAGACTACAAATACTAGGCCATGGGTGCGCAAATACAAGCAAAGAGAGCAGGCTGGATTCACCACTTTTCACTCGTTCCAGAGTATGACGCTTGTTCATGAGCCCTCCATGTTAACAAACATCTCCATGTATGTTGAGCTACAGTGGCGGCTAGTCATATGATCTTCATTTATGTGCCAGAAGAACACAAGTCTCCCAAATCGCTTTGTTACCTCTCATGAGCTCTTAGCTTTATCAGCTGGTACAATTCCTTTACAGCATAGAATTACTTTTACAACAGCAAGGATATATCATATGAGTTTTGTAATAGGTATAATAGGATTGGCGCAATTACATGGGTACATAGGTTAAGGGTTAAATCCTGTGCAAATTTAATCCGAAAATCTCAGAGTCAAATACTACTTCGCAGCAGTGGAGTCACAAAAACGACATCCACTTTGGCCCTATTAATAGTAGCTGGAATTTGGCCTATTGACTATAACATTAGATTAAGGGTTGCAACTTATTGGCTAAAGATGGAGGAATATGGGATTGTTTTAAAAATCATGGGAAAAGATGCAGTGCTAAGAAAGATGTAAACAAGTATTTATTACAGGAAAACATTCATCCTGTCACTAGAACTTCCAGACTGTCGAGAAGGGTAGAGAATAATCTGATACAAGAAAAGTTTTCATATTCCAGCTCGGAACTGAAGCAGGAACTCTAGACTTTTCCCTTTCCGTCTTGGTTATGCAAAGAAAATTGAAACGTACCAGATCTGAAATATTTTACCATCACCTAAGCCTACAGCATTCCCTATAACTTTTGTTCGTACAAAGAAATATGTAATATCGTAAATGCATCTCTACAACGGTTTAATTGCAATAACATTAATGCCCGATTTCATCAACAAATGTTAAGACTTAACACGAGTTTAGCAATAGTTAAAACAAAAATTGCATTTCACCAATAAGTGTTAGCGTAACACTCGCGTTAAATCTCATGTTAAACTAACAAGCCGAATTTCTGATGTTAAGTCCTTAACAATTTTAAGTAGTCAAGATGGCTAGCATGAAATCAGCTGTTGATGTAGATTTGCTATATTTAAGACCGTCTAAATGGCATTCATAATAGAGTACGGCCTATGAGGAGAAATGATTTTGAGAAACTATCCGAAGAAAATTGTTTTACGGAGGTATAAAGACTGTCGAAACATGTTTCTATGAAGGTTACTGCGGAAGTACAAGAGATGTTAGAACATGCATCAAAAGGAATATGCAATCTCGCCTTTGCTTCAAGTATCAATAACCTTGCGATTTTATAATTCACTGAATTATGTGGATTATACATTGTCCACCTCCCGTCTTGAAACGTTGAAGTCACTTGCCCTTCTTCGCTCCTCCTTTTTAAATTTACGTAATACTGAGTTAGAACATGCATCGAAAGGAATATGCCGATCTCGCCTTTGCTTCAAGTATCAATAACGCTGCGATTTTATAATTCACTGAATTATGTAGATAATACATTGTTCACCTCCCGTCTTGAAACGTTTAAGGCACTTGTTCTTCGCACCTCCTTTTAAATTTACCTAATACTGACAAGTTGTTTGGTACTTGTAGTATTGACACACGCATTTGAATTAAATTCGTTTCCAATATTTTCCTCGCAACATCTTTCTCTTTTACATTCACTGCATCCGTTCTCTTATTTTCCTCGATATCCTTACACTTCCTCACCATTTCAATTAACAATTCTTTCTCCATCGATGAGAAATTTGTCTCACGGCTTTATTTATGATTTTGTTCATCCGCCATTTGTGCAGACGAAAATGAAAGCAAAAGCGCATAGGAGTGCGTTCAGAAAATCATCCATAGCCTTCTATAGCTGATATTTACAAGTTTCTTGGCGTTAACACAGGTTTCTTAACATTTTAAGGAAACAGGTTGGTGAAATGCAAGAAATTTAACATTAGTTTTAGCGTTGTGACAATTGTTACGTTACATCTGTTAACGTCGATTTTAACATCTGTTGGTGAAATTGGGCATAAATAAATATTTTCAATAGTTCCTGAGGTATTACTCTAGAAAGTCGTGAAATTAAGGCAAACTTTTTCACATTTTTCTGCCTTTGTCTTCATAAGGTTTATGACCACAATCTCTCTACCACGAACTTTACACAAAATAGGAGAAGCTGGATTTGCCTCCACCTACATTTAGCCAAGCTATGAACGCTCAAAACGCCTCTACTGCTTGGTTACCTGCATGAGTGAAGGAGAAATGCTTCAAGCACAAACGTCGTCTCGATAGCGTAGATTGTAGCATGTCTGCCTCACGCTCAAGAGATCCCGAGTTCGAATCTCGGTCAGGGTGACTTACCTGTGAAACGATTTAAGTAGTTACTTTAAGTTTATTTTTTAATTAAAATTAGTAAAGCAATAATTATTTAAATGTTAAAATTATGTTAAGAACAGTTATTTTAAAGGAATGGCGATATATATGGAAAAGTTGAAAGATGTTTAGTTGTCATGGCAACGGCAAATTTACGATAAAAGCTGAGGCAGTTGAAACCATTTTGGGACTTCTGTAAATGGACGTGATAGTGTGAAGGTGAGTTTTACGTGTGTATGCATTTCTGCAGAGTTTGTGCTTGCATTGAAAAGTGGAAGGTTTCGAAGAATTGCGCAAGCTAGTATGCTCTCAATGTATGTAAAGTATTGAAGGGTATAATTGATGGTTGGAAAAGTTTCCTTTTAATTGAAATACAGGTTTTGTAGAGCAAAGGAGCAACTGCCATTTTATTTTAATTTGTAGCTCAATAATCACTTCCCATCTGAGACCGCCCCTGAAGGTAGGATCTTGTGCGAATACCAGAGCAGCGTGGAGCTTCTAGAATCCAACAACTAGATTTTCAAAGAGGTCCATCATCATCATCATCTTTTCTTCCACAACTCACTTTCAGCGACACCAAGTCGTTGCAAATGGCGCCGCAACTTGAAGCAGAACTTCGAGAATATCATCGCAACGAGTACATCATTCCCAAAATATACGTATTAGTAGCTTAGTCGATATGGTTTTTCCGGGGTTTTCCCTTATACCTAAAGACGAATGTCGGGTAACTCTAACCTCTATGGACCCTGGACTCATTTGAGCATCATTTCACCCATTTCACTTGCCGTCCGATATGATTTAACGTTGGAGGACGTAAACTTACAAATGTATATATATATATATATATATATATATATATATATATATATATATATATATACACACACACACACACACACACACACACACACACACACACACACACACACGAAAGAGGTGGGGTGAGGCGACAGAAATAGGAGACAAGGTCGAGCATAACTGTTTCTGAGTTTCGCATCTTAGGAGGGAATGTTCGCATATCTGTACAAATAAGCTTAGGAAAGTAATTATATTGTAACTTTGCGGGTTCATAGAATTGAAAGGCCGAGTTGCAGAAATTAAAAATCTCCTTTATTTCCGTAGCCATTCACTGCCCAATTCTCACGTAACAACATTACATCACACAATCTTCCAAGGTCGAGGACAATAACAAACACTTGCAGCTGATTACATTAGCTCTCGTTACAACAACACTGACGGTTACACAACAATTGCTTCACAACTACAACTGATCTGCTAGCGTGTCACAATCCCTTTTATATCTCCATTAATGATTACCAAACTGTTCTGTCAATCACTAGAAGTTTCTGGCAAACAAGGAATCTAGTTACATAATTCGAACATTCTATCACCTTCGAGAAACGTAACTTAATCTACCCGGCGAGGCTTTTGTCTCAGTGATCTTGCTTGCTGGTGTTATCTGTTTATTCAAGCTCGTTATATCCGTAAAACCTCCGTCTAGTGTGTGCCAAGCCGCCTTATCGCGATCGGGTTCGCGACACTGCTCCCTCCTCAAGGCTGGCCATCCCCAACAGCACCATCTTAGTGGGCCAGCCGATCCAAGTGTACCACCAGAATCTTCCCTCGGGGTACCTTTTCGATGCGGTAGACCACGTCGCTACCTCTTCACTACCCGGTACCTTGTCCTTGCCAAAGCTGTTGAAGTTTGTCCATTGTTCTGTTTGCTCCCAGGTGTACTCCTGAAGTCCCGACGTGCACTTCCTCCAAGACCCCCGAGACCTTACTTTGGGGAAGTGCCAACTGTTCTGTCTGCGACTTCCCAACAGGCGATTCCCATACCCGGAACAGCACGCCCTCTCTTGTCTTCAGTGAGTCCCATTGGGCCCAGTATGACTTGTAGGTGTTGCTCCTCGGTGCGATTTCGTCCCAGACCGGCCCTGTCCCAGCCTCCACTTCTCCCAAGAGTGGCCCCAAGTCTGCGTCCGCCAGCTGCACCCTTCTCAGGCCTGCGCTATCCCAGCCATCCGCAGGCACTGCCGTGACTACTCGGGCTGCTGCGGCACGCTCTTTCTCTTCCACTCTTGTGCATTGGCCGCACTCTGGACAGGGTCTTCGGGACATGGCGTCTGCGTTGCCGTGGCTCTTCGGTCTACGATGTTCAGAGTTGAAGTCGTACTCCTGCAGCCTCTGGACCCAACGGGCTGTCTGGCCTTCCTGGTTCTTGAAGCTCAATAGCCAGGTAAGGGTGGAGTGGTCAGTCCTCAGGTGGAATAGCTGACCATACAGGTACAAATAAATAAATAAATAAATAAATAAATAAATAAATAAATAAATAAATAAATAAATAAAATCTGAATATTCTACCCCGGCACCTAGACAACTATACCGGGGCATGTATCCAAATTTTCTCTTTATTTTTCCATAAAATCTTTACAAATGTTATAATTATACAAATCTCTCAGAAAACTACTCTACAAAACTAAAATGAAATAAAATAACAGAAATAAACACAAAAAATCAAAAAAACAAAAGAAAACAACTATGAAAATTACAAAATCCTTATTTCCTAAATCTATATCTAAATCTACTAATTCTGTAGTCCACCATGGCCTCCGCCATCACTCTCTCCCTCCGCCGCCCATGCAGTCAACTCCATTGTTTGATTATTCAATAATTCTTCCCGTCTTATCCTATTTTGTATTCTAGAACTCCTTCTTGGATCTTGTACTATTCTTCGCCTATTATCAACTCTTTCTCCTTTGAATATTTTTACCTCCCATGCTTTCTTACTTACAAAGTTAGTCAAAACTTGTAATTTATTTACTAATTGTTGATCTCGAATTATGTCATATACGATATATCCTGCTAGCGCATGCCTCTCTTCTTGTTGGTGAATTGCATATCTTCCACATTCAAATACTACATGTTCAGGATTATCTTGTTTGTTACATAATTCACATATATCATTTTCAGTTTTATTGATTTTCTTCCAATAGGTCTTATAAGGTCCGTGTCCTGTTATATAATGTATAAATCCCTTTGTTGGTTGAATAAAATTCAATTTTAGTCTCTCTTTGACGTTCTGAAAAATTTCAAACACTCTTCTACCTTCTAGACTTTCTGTCCATTCTTTTTGCCATTTATCTTTTAAACTATTTTTAATCACCCAAGATTTGTTTGTTCTGACTCCAGTTATATTATAAACTTTTTCTAAGTTTCCTTTTTTCGCCCAAAATTTTGCGCCCTTCAACCTTATTAATAAATCAATCGGCCAAATGGCCGTTGTTACTAGCAATGCCATAGTTGGTGTTGTTTTTACAGCTCCTGTCAGACGTAATAATACTTTTCTTTGCGTTCTTCTCAACAATCTTCTTATTTGCACATCATCCATCCTTTCTGCCCAAACTGCTGCCGCATACGTCATAATTGAAGCAAAAATGGTGTTATGATATATCTGTATGTTACGCAATGGAAGTACAAAATTTAAATTGGTTATTCTTGCTAGCTTTAGCATTATTTTCTCTGTTTTCTGCCTAATATACTCCGTGTGTTTTCTGAAATGAAATTTTTCATCTATCATGATACCCAAATATCTCATCTCTTTTTCCCGTTTAATGTTCTGATTATTTATCTTCACTGTAGGATCCCGCTTTAAATTTCCCTTAAAAAGCACATAATTTGACTTGTTTGGTGCAATTTTTAGTTTTGTTCTGAAACACCAATTTGATAATGTATTTGTAACTTCTCTTGCTTTATTTTCTAGCTCTAGTCTGCTCTGTCCATCCATCATTATGACTATGTCATCAGCATACGCTATTACATCCAAAACCTTATGATCTCTTTCCAGTAGTTCTAATAAATCTTCTGATAAAATATCCCAAAAAAGGGGCCCCAAGATAGAACCCTGAGGGCAACCCTTGGTTATCTTCTTCCTAGTTTCAAAATTTGATCCACCAATGAATACTTCTCTATTGGAACAATAATCCTTTAATAAATTATAAATAGTACTTGAATATTTCTTGTCTTTTAAAATGCCGAAAAAATACGGCCACCATAAATTGTCAAAAGCGCCCGATATGTCCACAAATAATCCAATTACATAATTCTTTTGGCTTTTTGACACTGTTTCTTGAATTTTTAATATTGCATCCTCAGTTGAATATCCCTTTCTGAAACCAAATTGTTTATTATTCATACCCAGCATCAACCTATTTTCCATTATTCTTTTATATATTAACTGTTCAAAGATCTTGCCAATAGCATTTAATAAACATACTGGTCTGAAAGATTTTGGTTGCGTTCTGTCCTTATCTGCTCCTTTGCACAAAATTACAACCTTTGCCTCCTTCCACAAGTTTGGAAATCTCCCTCTTGCCAAACAATCATTAAACAAGAAACACAAAAACAAGACAATTTCTTCTCGTAGATTATACAAGACTTCATTTATAATACCATCTGGACCAGGTGCCTTCTTCTTTTTTAACTTCTGCAGAATTAATTTTATTTCTGTAATATCAAAGGGATAAACAGGATTTCCTGTATACTGCAACATCATCTGGTTTCTTTTTTCAACATGAATATCATCATCTTCTTCCTCTTTATCATCTGGCAATAACGTATGTAATAACAATTCCACCGATTCTTTCCCACTTTCTGTCATCTCTCCATTACCCTTATCTAATGTGGTTAAGATTTCTGGCTTCTTAATTTTATCCATAATAATTTTATACGGTTGTCCCCAGACATCTTGTTTTAAATTATTCTCAACGAACTGTTCCCAATGTTGTTTTCTGGTGTCTTCTAATAATTGTTTATACTTTTGTTTGGCCTCCCTATAATTCTTTAAGTTCTCTTCTCTTTCCGTATGTATGTTTGACTTTTGATATATTCTTCTTAATTTCCTTGCTAACGATCTCAGCTTCTGCAATCTATCTGTCCATTTTATTTTATCCTTATTATTATAAATTGTTATCTTTGGAACGGATTTTGATACTGCTACTTTTATTGCCTGTGTTAAATTTATTGCATCCAAATCCACTGATATTCCCGTATACTGTAAATTTAAATCCTTAAATACTTGCTTCATCTTATCCCAATTTGCTCTTTTATAATTATAACGTAATTCTATTTCATGTTCTTCTTGAATTACTTCCCCATTCAATATATAATCAAAATAAATCAAATTATGATCACTTGTGGTCTGACCCTGTGTGACCCACCAATTTCTAATCTTCTTCTCCGCTGTTGCTGACGCTAAAGTAATATCTATATTTTCTTCAGCACCTGCTCTATTTTGAAAAGTTGGTGGATTACCATCTTTATTTATTACATATAAATTTAATTCCGAGATATGTTCTTCCAGTTTCTCCCCTCTTTCATCTGGTCTTTTACTGAACCACCAAGTTGATTTTGCATTACAATCACATACATGCATGATTTCTTTATTTCTGAATTTATTATGAATATTTTGTAATTTATATAGAAAGGGTTCAATATCCAAACTATATTGAAAATAATAATTTGCCAATATAAAACTTCCATACTTTGTTATAACTTCAATGCAATTAACATGCGTATCCAGAAATTGCGCTATGTTTACTATTTGCAAATCTTGCTTGAAAATTACTATTGCTGCCATTGCCTTTTCCTGAGATAAGATTTGTCGGGATCTTAACGGCATATATGGAATTTTGGAATTTACCACATACGGTTCTTGAATACAGATAATATCTAATTTAAATTCTTCTGCAATTTTTCTTATTTCCGCCATAACCAATTTACTTCTTTGCCCATTTATCTGTGCAATTCTTAAGCTTTCCTCCATGAGTTACTTCCTAAATTTAATCCACCAAATACATCTCTTCTTACTTTTGCAAAATTCTCTCTATTTTCATTTACTTCCTTTGCCATATTATGATTGAATCTTCTTATATTGTCCTTAAATTTATTTACTTGGGCTATTTTATATTTATTTTGTTTAGAAGTTATAGATTTATTTGTGTTTACAGCTGATAAACATGTTGCTATAATATTTTCCGATTTATTAGATTTATTTGGAGTTTTTGTGCATTGATCTTATAAAACGTTTTTTCTGGCTTAAAGCTAGGATTAAAATTGACAGTTTTTACTACATTATCCTTTACGACATCTTTTTTAACAATCTCCGATCTATTTAATCCTGAATGCCTAATTTGTGCATAACAATGTGGCCAGCTTGCTGCTGAATCAAATACAACTCGACCATAACATAGAACAAGATTATTATATAATTCTTCTAGATCTAATACCTCTCCCCTTCTCTCAGAAGCAATATTTAACAATAACATTAATTCTTCTAGATCTGTTCGTAGATTTTTTGTTCTTGAATCCATCCTTTCAACTGCATTTGGAACTGGAATCATAATTTTATTGCCATTTTCATGAGCTCTTCTTGTAATATATCTTAATGCCGCAATTAGTGTCTTGGGTTCTTCTAATCTACTTAACTTCAACGTTTTTTCAAAATCATTATAAATTTCCTTAATATTAAACTCTTCGGTCTTTTCTTTCGTATCCTTTTGATTTATTAACGACCATTCTCCCTGTTCTCTATCCTTCTCAATCACAAACTCAACTTCTTCAACTTCGTCTACAACTTGAACATTCTCCTTTCTTTCCTCTTCTTCGCCTACTTTTTCATATATTATTTCATCATAATTTATTTCAACATTCCTTCTTGTATTCCTCTTCTTATTCTTCTTTATTGGTAAGTTAATATTTTCTTCACTGTTGACCATAATCAATTCGGGAAACAAATCTTTCTAACATCATATTATAAGTTGAACAATTCCCCTTGCCTCCGCAAATCTTGCCTCTCCTCTTGCAAGGAATACAACATTCTTCTCTTTTCTCACATTCATTCCTCAGATGTCCAATTTCCCCGCATTTTCCACACACTTTATTATTTTCCCTACAGGATTTCTTGACATGACCATAATTATAGCAATTCAAACATTTCGGTACAGAGATGAAATTCTTTACTGCTACCGCTTGAAAACCTGCATATATTCTTCCTGATTGAATGAGATTTTTCCACAATATTGGAGAAACTTCGGCCACATGATGAACTGTAGCTCTATTTCTCGGACCAGTCTTAAATCTTAAAACAAACTGTTCACTGAACTCTTCTTTCGTCATCTCGTCTATGAAGTTTTGTTCATAAATATTTTCTTGTAACTCCTCATCTGATACACCTTTCAAAACATTATACAAGATAACTTGTGGATTTCTTTTCTTCGGCTCTTCAATCTTCAATTCTTTTTCCAATAACTCTTTACAGTTTATAACTTTCTCAATATCTTCTTTTGTTTCTGTTTCAATTAGTACATTTTTGCCCGCTGGTCTCAAACTACAAATTCTTATTTTATTCTTAACAGGATTCAAATTCTTAGTAACTGTTTCTTGTAGATCTTTAATATTCATGTCATTTTTGGCTGAGATGAAAACAACATGTTTTTTTATGGAAGTGCTCCAATGTGTTTACAACCGCCAGTATCTCTTGCGGGTGACACAGAAGTTCTTCTCTGCCTTGGCTGAAGACACGCTGGTATCGTCTGGGCAGTTGTCGAACCTTCTCGAGCGGTTCTGCGGTCTGGTGATCGGCCGCCCTCTCCAGTAAGCCTTCCAGCCGGGGCCCCAGGTTTTGCGTTGGCACCGGCTCCTGTGTCTTGTCGATTGTTGTCACGATGACCATCGGCTCATACGTCCTCATCTCCGTTCCGGCCTGGACGTCGTGACCGACGTACGCTAGGTTAAGCAGCCTCACTGGCACCTCTCAGCACGGCAACAATGTTCTTCATTCGCTGACCTTCCAGTCGCGCCGTCACCACCACCTCCTTTCTCGCGGGGACCCACGTCTTCCTTCAGGATGACCCTGCAGATTCCAAGGTGTTTTTCGGGTTGCCGGAGTATGACCTCTTCTCCACTGAGCCGCAGGACCTTCCTGCCGTCGTCGACCGTCGCCTCGTGGCTCCTGAGTGCATACAGTTCCAGTATCACCTCCTCAGCCACCTCCACGACGAACACCCACTGAAGCACGCACTCCATCCCAGGGTCAACTGCAGCAGGGCCTTCCTCTCCACGGTCATGGTTTCGCCCGATGCCGTCACTAGCTGGTATAGTCGGATCGGTTTTCTCGACGGCGAACACCTGGCTACGTCGGGTCTGATGACGATCATGGCTGCCCCGGTGCCTACGAGCACGCAGCACGGCTTCCCTCGTACCCAACCCTCTGCAATGAGGCTGTCATCCATCCGTCGGCTGACGGCGCGCAGTGTCACTCGAGGAGATGGTGTAGACGGCGCCGACGTGCTCCTTGCCACGCCGGGCTTACTCGTTCTTCCTGCTGCTCTTTCTGGTGTCGGTCATCTTCGCGGTCATCGTCGCGGCCAAGTTGCTATTTGCTGCTTCCGTCTTCGTTGTTAATTCGATCTTCATTTCTTCCATCTTCTCGGTGATGTTGTCGTCGTCGTCCCGCTTACTGACACCAATTGCAACTTTGTGGGTTCATAGAATTGAAAGGCCGAGTTGCAAAAACTAAAAATCTCCTTTATTTCCGTAGCCATTCACTGTCCAATTCTCACGTAACAACATTACATCAAACAATCTTCCAAGGTCGAGGACAATAACAAACACTTGCAGCTGATTACATTAGCTCTCGTTACAACAACACTGACGGTTACACAACAATTGCTTCACAAATGCAGCTGTCCTGCTAGCGTGTCACAATCCCTTTTATATCTCCATTCATGATTACCAGACTGTTCTGTCAATCACTAGAAGTTTCTGGCAAACAAGGAATCTAGTTACATAATTCGAACATTCTATCACCTTCGAGAAACGTAACTTAATCTACCCGGCGAGGCCTTTGTCTCAGTTATCTTGCTTGCTGGTGTTATCTGTTTATTCAAGCTCGTTATATCCGTAAAACCTCCGTCTATTGTGTGCCAAGCCGCCTTATCGCGATCGGGTTCGCGAAAATATTATTTCCCAGAACAAGCGACTACAGTAAAACCACAGATTAATACCAGATGCTCAACTCCGTGTTAAAATCTGAAGACGCATAGGGCGCTCTTTCCTAAATCTTTAGACCCCGGCGACCTTGGCAACTACGGCTGGTGCGGCCGGTAATGTAGTAAGCTTCTATTGCGACCGAGCTATGGTGCATTCACCTCCCCTTCCCTTCGGCTCCCATTTTCACTGACTGATGGAATCCAACTTCTTTCGAAATCACTTCTCGTCACACATGAATAGTTTACGGCACATATCAACTATTTCATATTAGGATAATACGCGTCAAATACGCTGAGGAAATGTGCGATAAACTATTCATCAGTGTGCGAAATGTGACTTCGAAAGAAGTTGTCCAATTTGTAAAAAGAATTGGAAGAATCCACTTGAACTTTTCCTGTTAAATATGAATAATTGACTTCCACAAAGCATTATATCTTTATTCCTGTTGCAAATTGATAATTTTGTCTTTAAAAACAATTAAAATTTTAAAAACGAGAGAGTGAGATCACTTAAGATGCTGTTGAGATTATACAACATATCTGTATACCCTTTCCCTCAAGCTTCTTAGTGTAATACTTAAAATAAAGATAACTTAACACTAAAATAATGATTCTGTAGATACAGGAAAACAGGTAAGGTTACCATAACGTTATATGTAATGCAATTTCTTTGTACACAGAATGTTGAAAAATTCCCTGGAATAACAGTGAGAAAAAAAAAAAAAAACCTAAAGAAATATGTATATAAATTTGAAATGATAACAACAACTATGTACAAAAAAATAGCACTATATCTTTAAAATGACACCAAAGCAGCTCTGTTAATGGTTATATTTAATAAGTATTTTAAAAGCTCAATAGTACATACATTATTTTCAGCACAAGTATACTAAAGTATATTCAGAGAAAAACATGAAATTTGTGATCGATTCATATAAGATTAATAATGTCAAATTAGTACAGAAGTCAGTATTAGCAACTGGTGACATAAATTTCATAAATGGCACTATTTTATATACTTCTAATCACTTTGGTTGAATTAACATTCACAAGTGCAGAATAAATTATGAAAAATAATAATTACATTAAAGCTGTATCATTCATTTAAAATTGTCCTAAGCTTAACTCTGTCTTCACAACACAAGAATATTACAGCGTTGAATTTTTAAATGCTTCAATGGCATGCATATGCACAGCAATGAATGCTGAAGAAGAAAATGTGCAGTTTTAAAAATAAAATTTAATGCACAGTGTATCTTCCAATAAGAGATTATTTCATGTAGTTATCTGACTGTGAAATATAATTTGCTTAATGTGCAGAGCAATTGTTTGGATAAATGGCTTGCTTTAACTTGATAGGACTTTAAGCAATGTACTTTATGACTAAGATGGCAAATGGAGCCCTCTGCATAGTGTAAACCTCTCAGTCCATGACATACAACTGAATGTGTGTCAAATAAATAACTCAATGAAAGATTACACTATGAACTATTAATGCTGTTTGTAGTTTTAGTTAAGAAGTGAAAGTGATGGAACTGTGTGTTTGAGTAGTTAATAAAAAATAATTTAGTAATGTAATTTATTTGCTCACACATCTAACCATTATTTCTTTTGACAGTCCATAATTCCCTTATGTGTTCACTACAAAGAAACAAGAAGTGCATTATATAGCAAAATAATGTGCAGTTTTATCTACTTTTCAAAATTATTATGTGGCTTCGCATCACTGCATGTAGCAAATGGCTCATATATTAGGTTAAACATCTTTTTCCCATGCCAAAGATTGAGATTTTCATTCCAACTTAGAACAATGAGAGGATGTTTAACAGTGTAGTTTCATGTGACATGTAACATTTCTGTGGGTCACGCTAGAAACGTTATATCACCCTTAAAATGGTTAGCATTACAGAAATTGTGTACCAATATTACTCATAAATAGTGGCAAGTACATGCTGAGAACAGAAATACCACAGAATACATAAATGCTGTGCAAATATCACTTTAACTTGTTATTTTTCTGAACCCATTTGTGTGTGTGTGTGTGTGTGTGTGTGTGTGTGTGTGTGTGTGTGTGTGTGTGTGTGTGTGTGTGTGTGTGTGTGTGTGTGTGTGTGTATGTGTGTGTTAACAAGGAAGAGGATTTATAACCTATTATTTATTGTGAAGCTTTACTAATTTGAGATCAAGCCACACTGTGTTTAGGTCCTAGCTAGCTGACATTGTGCATGTTTTAAGAATAACTGGAATATTAGAAATAAAATTAAAAGTGGCATATAATGATGATGACACAATGACATTTTAATCATTTCTTGCAATGCACAATTACACCTAAAAACTTGTAAAGCTTTTTCAAATAAATTCTAATCCCATCAGATCTCTTCAAAGATGGTTATTCAGGTAAATAATTTACTGTAGTGTGTACAATAATATTGCATAGTGACTACTGCATTAAACAATATAGAACAAATTAGGTTTATGGAATCTTAGATCATACTTTTAATTGCTGTTAAAAGCTGTGACATTCTTGATCAATGATGTAGATATACACTGATGAGTAAGGTTAAGAGAACTTAGTTCTTCAAAATACTTATCATTGCAATTTAAAGAAAAAGTTTATAAAATTCATATCAAGCATCTCGCCCAAAAATTTTAATTTAAGCCACCTAGATTATACGTAAACACAGATGCTAATTTTGGTATATCTGAAAATTCACAGCTATTCTTTCAGTATTTTAAACTGCATATTACTTACCTTACATGGACTTATATATTACATATATTTTAAATTTAAAACTACAAGTACAAACACAAAAACTAATACACCCAATCAACTGTCTAAAATAACTTCACTTTTCACTTTTCCTTGTTGGCCACAGTTATCCTCAAAGTTTTTGTTAAATTTTCCACTGATATGAAATGAAACTCAAACTTTCAGAAATATTTGATATGCCACATTAAATTGCTGTATACGCGGGAAAGAATGCTTTGTGCTACATTACTAAAGCTCCTGAAGATCACTGCACATCACCAAAACAAGAAACATACACAATATCCAGTAATCCTGCACTCTGATTTCTGCCATCGTATTCCTGGTAGCCTGAGATGATGGATAATCCCTGAAAGACAAAAAACAGAAAATCCCATTATTGCAGTAATAAAGTAACAAGGTTAATGAAACTAATGCTTTTGTATGTAAAACAACACACTTTTTCCATTATAAGGTGCTACATTAATCTAGAGAATTTAACTGTGGATGAATATGTATTAAGGCACATTTCAGGTTATGTCATATTAATTGTCGGTATTTAGCTACATGCTAAATCTTACTTACCAATAGGTCTTTGTGAAAATCTATTCTCGTTCTTCCTGCTGCCCATAAGTCCTCGTAGTTCTTTCAATTTTTTACAATTTCACAAATCGATGAAAATTGTATTCAGAACTTAATTTGGCTTGGCCTCCTTGCCGTTAAAGCTTTAATTTAAATATTTACAGGTTAGCCAATGTAGTGTCTTATTCATATAGTACATTGAGCTCAAATAAGGTCGATAATAGGCCAATAATATTACGCAAATTACTTCGTAAGTAGTAAAATAATATAATAACTATTAAATTTTGAACTAAGCAGAAGTTATTTTATATATTAGTTAGTATGCAACACGGCAGCCAAAATAATTATATTGGCGGCATTGAATCCGGCGCCTGCAGCGCTCAAAACTGTATCTGTAGACTCCGGGTGTTTCGCGAACCTTAATGTGTCTCCTGGTCTCCTATCTGAGTTATCAGGCCCTGAGTAAAACAGAAGAATATGCTGTGTAAATAATGAAGTGATCGTAACTAACGTATGGTTAGGACATATGAAAACGATATCCTTGTTTGATTAAGTTGTTCATTATTATCATAGTAGGAAACAAATTAATAGTAGGTAACAGTTTAAACTTTGCAATGATGTACAGTAAATTTCAGAACATAAGCGTAACTAACGTCACAACACACTTTTGTTTTTTGTATTCAGCTATACTATGTGATTCATTTTCCCTAATGTTAGGCATATAAATAGCTAACTACGCCTATATGAACAACACAGATTTAAAATCATCTCAAGTCATCTTGACAACTTTTCATCTCTGAATACAAAGTGTGTACAGTTCAACTTTGTTATCTTGTATTTATAATAGCAGCGATAGTTCCTTTTCCCCCTGTTTTAATTTATATTAAATATTTAATTCTAGTCGTTGTGCAGCTTATTTGATTATCTCGTATGTAATCTTGGAAGTTTTATCCCCACTCTCTTTTGTGATTTTCTCAGTACCCAGTATGGCACTTAATTTGAGGGACAGATAGTGACGTGTTCTCTTTGCTCTTCTATGCAATTTGTGTTATTGCTTTAATATTTTTTCGTGCAGAGCTATTTTCTGTCCTGTTGAACTTTTGACGCCTACTTACGTCAACACCTACCTGCATAATAGTATTACGATGTAAAGAAAGCGAAAGTTTGCCTGTGCGCTGTACCGAAGTGTTTGACTCCTTCAAGCGGTAAACGCTTCCACCCACACTGCACGTTGTAAGTAGCTTTGCCCAATATTTATTAAAAGGTTTACGCATAATCAGCTACCTCATGACACAAAGTGCTGCCAATAGTGTCATTTAGCTATACCTATTCTTATTGCGTAGTAGTTTTGTGCTTTTGGACTTAATAGTGTGAGGTAAAAGTAGTTTTTTTTAAATATACAGTGAAACCTTTTATAGCAGATCCTGAACTGTGGTTTTGTGGGCTCGTACAGGTTGCAGAAATTCGAAACGTTCTTTATTTCCGTAGAAATACACTTGGTACACTTGCAGATTACAGCAGAATTACGTCACATACACAATTACAATCTACCAAGGTCGTTGACCACAACAATGAGCTTACTCAACTTCCATTGTTTACAACACTCTTGTTATAAATCCCGTTTACGACTGTCCGCTGACGTGTCACGATCTCTTAAATATACCACTACCGATACCAATAGATATTTTTCGAAATCGAATGTTCTATAAGACCAACAGATGTCACTAGAAATTTCTAACTTTATCTGTTTTGGCATGCCTTTTATCTCCGCGCTATGATTATCTGCTTAGGCAGCTCTTTATCTCCGTGATACACTATACGTCCGTTATCTCTCTGTGCCGAACCTTTTATGCGCGTCGTCGCGACAGTATATACTGTACAACCAGATTATTGTGAGTTTCAGAATGCGATGTTTGATGACGACATTTTAGAAGCACCACGCTGTGGCGATCATTTTGCAACGGGTTGGTTTGTAAATGGAATGATGGAAGATGATGATGATTAATTTATCACCTTTGTTGACGACCTTTGTAGCAGGATTTCTCCGTTGTTGTGGGTTCCGATACCCCAAAGTTGTGGCAACATATAGCAAGATTTGTGCTGGTATCTCGTTTCCTGTCGTTGGTCTTACTTCGTCGATCTTACCTTCGTCCAAAATATTACGACTTGATGAAGATCATGTTCCCCGAAGTTATCACAAAAATCCTTAATTATGCCTCGGCTAACTTTTAATATTCTTCTGTTAAATTCTTACTTACGAGCAATGAAAACTCTAAGTTACAAGGGCGGTAACGAGTGAAGAAATCATTAAGACTTTTAATTTGAATTTCTATAAGAAATAAATCTTTTGTTTATTTCTTTTAACACGAAATCCATTACAATTCTTCTCACAAAACTTTATACTGTCATCGGAATCAATCTAACATTTCAAATTGAACTAACACTTAAATATTTTCAAGCAATTTAAAAAGCGTCCAATCTTTTCGGAGTTCTAGAAAGAAAGACGAATTTTCTTTCGGTTTCTACACTAAGATTATTTAATCCTTCGTTGCTGTCGCTACCCATATATTACTTTTATATGATTGGCCTATTTACCACTATGTCATTGCATTACGTAATACAATTATGACTACGGCCAATCACAAAATTGCATATATTTTTACACAATTTTGTTTGTTTTTGTTTTATAAGTTTATACATTTTTCAAACTCTTTTTAAATATAAATCAAAACAGCTGTTACACGTTGTAGAAATCTTGTAGTTTCCACGGCAGTTCTGGAGCGATGAGTCTTACCTCTGGGCGTGGTCGCGAAATATAAGGAGTTGATACTGCAATTGTTAGAGAATAAATAACAATTCTTCTCTTTTAAATATTGTGGATTTTATTACGAGACAATTTTAAATACTGATATAATTTTAGATGACGTAGATACTGTCCTTTAACAAACAATGGTTGTTGCATCGATGAACTGTATCTTTGTTTCACACGTCACTAGTGCAACACAAATGCATTCACAGCTGAACGTTTTCTGTACAATCGCAGAGCGACCGCCGCTTGCATGACACTAGTAGCCGCGCCGTAGCTCAGTGGCGAGACTGCTTGGCTTTCCCCAAGGCGGCCCGTGTTCGATCCCAGGCGACCGCAAAGTGAGATTTGTGGTGGACAACACGGCACTGGGGCGGGGTTTCTCCGGGATCTCCGGTTTACCCCGCCATCTCATTCCACCGGTGCTCCATCTTCATCTCATGTGTCATCAGTGTCATCGCCTGCGGTGCCGTATGCAGTAAAAGCGGGCGTTAAACACTACACACACACACACACACACACACACACAAGCACACTAGTTCCAATCGATTCTCTCCTTCCGTTTTACGTTGCTATCGATACCAATTAACTTATCTTTTATTGGTCTGCGTCACTATATTATGTAATAGCAATCTTAAAACTGCCAAAACTCTACCGCTTCCAGTGAATGACTTAACGCGTGGAAGCATACTATAAGCATGGTCTCACTGAGCCGACATATTTGGAAATCAATTGAAAAAAAAAAGCTCCAAATAGAATGGTTAAGGAAATAGGTACAAAAATTTTCAAAGTTGGTTGTTCTCAACTAATTCTTTATACTGCCGAGATTGTAAATATAACAATGTACCTTTCTCTTTGCCTTAGAAACTGTTAACAATTAGGTTTAGTACACGCCAATTGAATGTCTTTGCCTCAGATTACAAATGGTTATTTCTTTAAATACACTGAAAGCCATTACGGTTGCTTTTTATGTTCTAAGTGCGCTGACTCTTTGAAATTTGCCTTAAATGACCCGAGAGAACATAGGGAAAATTTGGAATAAAAATTTAGAAGGCATGTCCAAAACTTACACGGTGAAGCGAAGGCCAAACAGTATTGTCCCTATGTTCCTACCTATGAAGGGTCGAAGAGAAGGTTGTAATGTTGTGCCTCCGAGATCCCAGTCGAAGTCCTCCTCTTGCCCACGATCCTCTCCGACGAAACGTCGGAGGCAGTCCCTCCCGGCGCTACGTTATTCAAATGTCGAACTTCTTGCTCCCTCTACAAGTGGCACTAGCGCTACCTAGTGCTCAGTGGCAGCACTCGTAGAAGACTCGTAACTAGGCAGCACGGCCAATAATCTAACGAGCTGGAGATGAGCTCGGATGCTGAGGAGAACCATAGTTACAAAAGGTAGATGAATATTTGGGAGGAGCTGGGTACAAAACTAATATTACATAACACCTAACTAGCGTTGTATTCTTCCTTGGCCTACATATTTTCACATTTCTATTTTTGTACAAATTACTCGTTCCATAAGCATTCAAAACAAATCGTTTACATACTTAAAACCAAAAACATGAAATAACTACCACAATTGTCCACTTTGAAAACGTTCAAGGGAATTCGTTATAAACCCAATCAATATTGCTTATGGTATACTAACCCAGTCGGCCGTGAGCTGCCGGGCAGTGAAGGTCGTGCCTACCACGCGATACGGTGACGCTGTTTTGCCTGTTGTGCGGTGTGAGGTTCAGCGGTCGAATTACGGCTTTTGTTCTCAACGACTCTCAGTTATTTTATTTCTTGTTATTCGTTCCTTGGTGCCTCAGCGTGCCTGAAGCCTGAGGTCGGATTTTGTTTTTGTGTTCATACGGTAATAGTGCTACTGTTAGCATGGAAATCTACGGCAGAATAAATACACTGCGAGTGAAATTTGAGATCACTGCGACGAGGCCAACGGCATTAGAAGTTCATGAATTTGTTGCAGATACCTTGAAGCTTACTGCTGACCAGGTGGATACGCTGCAGTTAATTGCGCGGGATCGAGCAATTTATATAAAGCTCATTTCGGTGGTTCTACTGGAAAGGCTATTAGAGAAGTTTGCTGGTACCGCGGTGTTTACGTATGCGAACGGAGAGCGTACAACAGTTACAGTCGAAAGGGCCACAGGCAATACCACCACGGTGCGTGTGTTTGATCTACCGCCGGAGATACCGAACGAGGTAATACGACAAAAATTGGAACAGTATGGCAAAGTGTATGAAGTTCGGAGAGAGCAATGGGGCAATGCGTATAAAATACCTGTGAATACTGGTGTTCGTGCTGTGAAAATGGCTCTGAAAACTACGATTCCTAACACCATTATGGTTGTGGGCTATCGTGTTACAGTGAGCTATGCTGGTCAAGTGAAAACCTGCTATGTATGTGGGGAACCCACTCACGTCAAAGAGAACTGTCCCAATAGAAAGACGGTCTTACCTGTACCATCACTTCTGCGCAGGGAGCCCCAGGAAACACAAAAAGAAATTGCAGTACAAGAGAGTGTAATCCAGTCGCAGGAGCTGCCACAAGCAACACAGATGTCCCCTGTGTCCGCCGTCATAGTAGACAGTCAACCACAAATGGATCCGAAACCAACGGGGTCCGAGGACTGCCGTGAGGAGGTGACGTCGCCCGATTGTACGGAGGCGGGAGTTCTTGTGACGGAGAAGCGTAAAATTGGTGCTGCGACCGCCCCCCAGCCTACCCATATATCTTCGGGGACCAGTTCACGAAAGAAAGCCAAGAAGTCGAAAACCGCCCAGTCTGCTGGAGAATGGAGTGCTTCAGTCACGCAGGACGCCCCGTCGATGTCGAGCGCTGATGAGTCGACTCTAGAAGACGGTGATAAATCTGCAATGGAGGTAGTGTCAGGGAAGGTTCCGGGAGATGCATTGCAATCAGTGTCTGTGACAGTAGACGCAACTGGTAGTCCTGGACAACCTCGAGTAGTGCTCGCTTCCAGAGACCCTCGTCTCAAACCACCGGACGCGCTAGCTAAAGTTTCAATTTCTCAATAGTTGTCCGAACCATTATCATACCCCTGCACTGGTTTCTCCCTGCCTTGTATTTCTGGAGTCTCATGACTACGCTACCTCGTATTCAAATATTGGCTACTGTCAATGTTAACGGCATTAGAAATCTACGAAATCAAAAATTGTTACACCAGTTCCTCACGACGCATGACGTGGACGTGTGTTTCTTGCAGGAGGTTAATACGCATAATTTGCCAGCCCTGTATAATTATAATCATGTGGTTAACTTGGGCCCAGAAGGCAGAGGCACTGCCCTACTCTATCGCCGTGGTATCCAGTGTTCTGACTTTCAATTACATCCATCGGGGAGCGTCGTATCGGCTGTGCTGGATAACATTGCTCTGATTAACGTTTATGCTCCTTCCGGTTCCAATCGACGACAGGAACGTGAGCAGTTCTTTCAACAGGCGTTGACAGCCCATCTACTTTCCGGTAAGGAGTGTATTATTGCAGGGGATTTCAACTGTACGCTTCAGGCTAAGGATCAGAAAGGCGCTGCCAATCTCAGCCCAATGCTTCTGCAGTTAGTGACGCAATTACATCTACGTGATGCCTGGGAGCTGCAGCATGGTAATACGGTGCAATTTACCTTTTTCCGAGGCGCCTCTGCATCCCGACTGGATCGTTTTTATTTATCTGACACCTTGGTTCCCCATTTCCAGCGCATTGATGTTCATCCCGTTGCCTTTAGTGACCACCACGCCGTGACGTGTGCTCTAAAACTCACGGCTCCTAGTCTAGATACTGGAAGGAGTTACTGGAAAATCAATTCAACCCTATTTCAGGATGAGGACTGCCGATTGCATTTTGCTACAAGATGGGCAGCTTTAAAACCCTCGTATCACCGTGCCTACCGTAAATCAGAATGGTGGGCCGTTACGGCAAAACCGGCCATCAAAGCATTCTTCAAAACAATTAGTTTTGAGAAGGCCCGTGAAAGAAGAGAGGTGATGCAATTTTACAATGAGGTGCTTTGGAATCTACATGAGCAGCAGAATCGAGGTGCCGAGGTCGCTCCGGCTGTCAGGAGAATAAAGGAAATAATTAAAAGCAAACAAGATCAAATGCTGCAGGGTTGCGCCATTCGGTCCCCCTTGTCGCACGTTCTCTCCGATGAACAAGCCTCCTTTTATTCATTGGCCAAGGCACGCTCTCATGGACAGGCCAAGTACATTTCATCACTCACTGACGCTGCTACTGGTGTGGTGTTACACGGGACACGCTAGCTATTGCCTTATCTTCAGGAGCAATACCAGCGCCTACTTGGCGAGGCTCAAGCGGAACCCATGGTTAGCGCGGCGGCCCTGAGTAGCCCCGTGGCTCACATTAGTCAGTCCACGGAGGAGAATCTACAAGGTCCCATTACGGAACGAGAAGTACATCAAGTGGTGCAACATTTGAAACGCAATACGGCGCCTGGCCCGGATGGTCTTTCTTATGAATTTTATCTTGCATTCTGGCCGATAATTAAGGATGAGTTTGTTGCAGTGTTACAGGAATTATGGGATGGAGGCTGGTTTCCAGAACATTTCGCGGATGGAATTATAATTTTACTCCCGCGGAAACACTGCCCTCAGGCAGCGATGGACTTTCGCCCAATAACACTGCTTAATTCAGATTACAAAATCTTTGCGAAGCTTTTGGCCAGCAGACTAAAACCAGCACTTGAGGAGGTGCTCCATGTTAATCAAACAGCTTTTCAACGCAAGAACATTATTGGTGCCCTTACGGAATTAAGAGATGTGGTCGTCCATCTTGAGCAGCACCATAGCTCCTTGGCATTAGTTAATCTGGATTTTCATAGAGCTTTTGATGGAGTTCAGCACTGGTATATCTGGCGGTGTTTGCGCGCAGCTGGGGTACCTCAACAAATGGTAGCGGCGATTCAAGGGCTTTATCGCCAAGCGTCGTCAAGAATACTTTGTAACGGCTTTTTGTCGACACCTATTCCAATACGACAATCAGTCAGGCAGGGGTGTCCCTTATCTATGGGACTGTTTGCCTTGACTCTCAATCCATTACTCCACATGCTACAAGATAGACTGCAAGGCTAAAATATAGCTGGGGAACGCCTTAAAGTAATGGCGTACGCGGATGACGTGACGGTTTTGGCCAAAGATCACCAGGATATGGAGGAGATAGCCACGGCGATTGTGACTTACAGTCAACTTTCGGGAGCTCAGCTCAACGCCCACAAATCAGAAATCCTTCCACTAGGTACCTGGGAACATCCACCAACTTTGCTGCATATGAAAGTGGTTCCACAGACCACTATACTAGGGGTTATATTTACCTCTAACATATCAGAAATGATTTCTCTTAATTGGACCCAGAGGATCAACGCGCTACGTTTTAACTTACATGAAGATCGCTCTCGAAATCTAACGTTGTTGCAACGCGTCTGGTACATCCATACATATGCCTTGAGTAAACTGTGGTATGTAGCGCAGATTTTGCCGCTCCCTAAGCAGTTCGCCCAACGTTTTGAGACTCTGCTCGGATACTTCCTGTGGACGGGGAAAGCATATCGAGTTGCTCGCCCGCAATTGCGTCTTCCTCTAAAGCAAGGTGGTTGTGGTCTAGTGGATGTTGACAACAAGTGTATGGCGCTGTTGGGAAAGAGAGGATTGTCCTCGTTACTTAGCAGCGAGTCTCCGATTGACAAGAAGTTTTGGTATGACCAGTTACATACCGTGGAGAGACCTACACGGGAATTTAATCGTTTGGTTGCCAAGCTTCGTGCTCTTGAAAATTCTGGGGAGCGACTGGAGAATTTTCTGACTACCAAGAACCTCTATCGTCACTTGACGAAGCCAGGTATTCAACGACCTAATGTAGAAACAAAATACAGTCGTGACTGGAAATGCGTTTGGGCCAATGCAAGCAACTGTAACCTTCCGTCGATATGGAGAGAAACGGTTTATGAAGTGTTTAATGAAACGGTTCCAACTGCAGAAAAGATGTGGCGTCACGGGAGAGTGAATTCGAAGATCTGTGGCGTATGTGTGGAAGATGATACACTTGAACATCGCTTGTACAACTGTCAGCGGGCTAACTTGATTTGGACCTCCATCCAAGACACATTACATAAACTTCGTCCAGAAGAATACTTACCTTCGGTACCACAGCTGGTACAACTGGAGTTTCGTTTCAAGGACAAGAAATTTCACAATTTTGCTGTGTGGTTGGTTGCTGGTGCACTACATTGGCTGATAAAAGTAAGGCGAGGAGCCAATGAGTTGGGAAAGCACCTACGTATATTTTTGAAAGAGCAGAGATGGACCTCTATACGGAAGAAAACCTTACGTTCTCTGGAGCCATACATTTATCATTTGGAACAAATGCAGATCTAAGAACCATCTAAACAAATAGAACCCTTCATTTGTCTCACAGTACAAGCCAATAAAACAAGGAAAAAAAAATTATTACCCGGTACCCATTCCCGTCTTAAATAAATAAACAAAAAAATATAAAAAACCACGAAAAAAATAAAAAAAATAATAATAAAAAAAAAAAAATTAAAAATTAAAAAAAAATAATATAGAATAAAAAGAAAAAAAGGAAAAAAAAAGAAAAGAAAAAAAAACCCAAATGTTCCCTGACCGAACCTTCTAAAATTTTGCAAAATGCATAGAGGAATGTTAGTTAATAGGTGTTTTATATTTTGACATCTTTATTCCGATATTTTCTTTGGGATTGAATCTTAAAAGCAACATTACATACAGATTGTCTTTTTCAGATATTCAAATCTGTTTTAAAATTAAAATGAGTTGTGTAATACACCGCATTAATCAGACTGAAACAGAACCATTTAGCGCCGGGTTGCCACTGGAGGAGATTCGAAATTTAACCTATCCCTTGTTTTGTTCTTGAGTTTTGCTACCGTCCAAGATCTTCCGTTTTATTAGCACCGCGTCGCCGTAAAGTCCGACCACCCTCAACACACGAAGTTGTAAGGGTAAAGGAGAAGCATGAGTGTCACAAAATGACATGCCTAGTGAGTTCATTTTACTTTGACAAGTAATTAAGCTGGCTGCGCCATGACTGAGTGCTTAGACCACTTGGCTATCACCTAGGCGCCCCGGGTTCGATGCCAGGCGAACACAAAGTAGGATTTGTGGTGGATAACATGGCGCTGAGGGTGGTCCTCTGGTTTCTCCCACCATCAAACCGCCAATTGACCGTGATTCATCTCTTCATCGTCTCAGGCGTAGGGCCGACACCTCAAACCTGGTATCTCGGATCAATTGCTTCGGCTCCCTCGCTCTAAGGGAAGCGAGCGACTCCTAACACCAGCATTGGCGAGGAAGAGAGAAAAAATAATTAAGTTTATGATTTATGTTTATAACACCCAATGAACCTTAAACAGTACTTTAGGGCTTGAGATATTGTCATTTTCTCGACTACTGTGGGAATAACTGCACTTCATCCAAAATTTATATGCTGAGATTTCTCCGGAACTATAGATTTTGAGCCCCCAGAATATGAAGGAAACATTTTTAAAAACGTGTGTGTGTGTGTGTGTGTGTGTGTGTGTGTGTGTGTGTGTGTGTGTGTGTGTGTGTGTGCGCGTGTTTGTGTGTAAAGTGGGTTAAATATAACATCTGGTAATCAATTAATATTTATTTATTTATTTATTTATTCCAAGGGTGTATTTTAAAAATATTTTAAGAGAAGGCTCCTCCCAAAATACCGTTTATAGCTTATTTGTTTTTCTCAATAATATTTAACAACTTGATTAAAATACTACATGCTAAGATGTTTTATTGACAAATCAAATACATAGATATCTGATTTTTCTGAAGACGACTCCATTCCTTCTGAATGACTTTGTATAATTGATTTACTTTCTGTATAATTTTGAAATACTTATACTTCTCTCGAATGGAAAACAGCTACTAGTTTTATTGGTGATGCACGAGAATGCTGCTTCAAAACCATGAAGTATTCACCCACTCTTAAAGATTTGACTATCACCTTCCTTACACTGTTTCCCTTGTACCTGTAACAAGTCTCTAATAAAATTACATCTCGATAAACATGAAAGGAGAGTAACATTTGTAAGAGCATTTTGTAGAAAAACTTGAAAACTCACGTGTATGTTACACGGTATACAAGGCAGTACATTTGTAAACATTTAAAAATACATTTTTTTCTGATTTTTTGATCTTTTTACTATGTATTAAGAACACAAAATGCAGTGTACACATTTTAACGAACTATACCAAACGTATTTAACACACTAACTTATTAATAATACGTAATAATTTTTTGATATAATATGAAACGCTCCTTAGTTTAGTTTACCTTTTTAAAATTTTAATTTAACATTATTACTCAAACATAAAGTAATGTAGTACAGGAGTTTCTTCATTTTAATCAGATCAGGAACAAACTATTGGAGATTGCAATTTTTTTCAGTGTTAGACAAAATTAATTTCAGCTGAACTATGTCATCGCGCTAACTAAGGGTAACTTGATGCCAAATGAAGCGGTGCTCGGTCTAGCCTCAGACTTGAGCCTGAGATTTGTCTCAGGGTATGCTTGGATATATAGGGGTAAGGATGATACTGATAACACTGTGACGTAGCCCCTGTCACCTAGGAACACTGAGACGACATATAACTCGATATCAGAAAGACAGTAACATAAACAAACGAATAAATATGAATAAATGACGTATATCAGAATAGATATATGACATAATGCTAGCATAAACTCCAGAGACGGCCACAGTGACAAGGCCACTCTGCGAAGGTCAGTAAACTCCCTTTGCAATCCCTGTAAACAAACAACCCTACTCTATTGTCTGTTTTGCCCTCAAGGCAAATTTGGTGCCATCCAGTCGAAAACCAACCCATTGCTAAGATCCCATGCGTAATTCTCACAACAGGCTTTAAGATTTTGACTGTCGCTCAGAACGCATGCTTCCGCATAAATTTTGGCATGCGGACCCTTAGGGGAAGCGTCTCTGATATTAGGTCCGAAAATGGAAGTAAGTGGGGATAGGTACCAGCCAATGGGAAATTGATATTTATTCATGTGATTTTGCAAACTCCGAGAAATACCTAGAGTGTGGGTAATTCAAAGTGATGGCGGAAAGTAGGTTTTTCTAGTAAGAACACTTTGGTTCTGTGATTTACGTGAGAGGGACGCGTATTCGGCGCCGCCTAACAAGTACACTTCTGCGCCATGCACGGAGACAAAGTGCAATATCTAACAATCTCTCCAGTGAGAGTTAGAGCAAAGAGTAATATATAGGGAAGACGATAAATATATCCAGTTCGACTACGCAGTGCTACTGCCTCTGAGCTTCACATCACAATATTGACAGTGACGCTAAACACAGCAACCACACCGACGACGACTTTACGGTGGCCAGCCAAGGGGTATAAGGACAACAATAAACTTCTGTCCACCAGATTCGAGGTGTCATCATTCAACCCACAACCAGTCAGGACGCACCCACTCTCTGAAGTACAGACTTCCGCACGCCACCAATCCTTAATTGTGAGGCGTTGAGCACAAGGGAGAACTCGTCGTGGTCCGCTATGGGCCGGACCGCCGCAACTGGAAATCCAAGTTAAACACTCGTTTAGTCACTGCTTCTCTTTTTCACAATTACGTGAATCGCGAAGTTGCCGACAAAGGAAAAGCAATCTATATTACGTCTGGAGTTACCAGATATACAATGCAGATTACGCGATAACATGTAGTTCGTTAGTTGCGCAGGAACAAATACGTTCCTTCTCGAATCACGTCTGTCCACGAGTCAGCCCAGCTGTCAGCTTCTTTTCAAGCAACTCTGTTATTCACACCAAAATTCCCCTACTCAAGTCGATCTTTTGTCACATGTGAACCTTTGTGTCTTTTATTACGGTCATCATTTACTAAAGAAGGGTCTAAGAAGGCCACTTCTATTCAAATGTCGACCCTGGGTCTGCCTGCAATGATAGCTTTCCCTTCTCATGGTAAATTACTAAACAAAACCCTGTTTAACATTTAACAAATATACCCTATGTTCCCATCTAATTTACTGAATCCCTAATTTCGGTATCAACTAATAATTGTTAGCTACTGCATAAAACGTTTAAAATACTTCATTATCGAAGCTGCCTTGAAAATGCCAGGTTAATTAGTTATATGTACTGTGGTCTAAGGGGAATTTTGACCAGTGGGAAATCTTGTTAAAAGAATAGAGAAAAAAGTAGTTCAATGCAATTCTTTACCTAATGGACATAGAAGCAATTAAATATGCACTTTTGGATTTAGAATTGTTCAGCAAATAATCAAACCTTTTAAACTTTTTTAACCAAATATCACCGATTCATTGTTTCAAAAGCAGCTACTTTCCAGTTTTAGTGCATGTCGGTTATTACGAAGAGTGAATGTTTAGTATTTGCTTTGAAAAAAATTCATATTGTGCTAACCCATACTATGATTATATAAAAATATTTTATTTAAAATGAAATATTAAATATTTTTCTGGCATATTCTACTAAACGACAATTTGTAGATTGGTCCTTAACGTACGTAGAATTCTGAAAACTTGAAGCAGAAAGTCAGTGACATGCTTCTTAAATAATTGTTTCCTATTGTTTTCTGACTCGAACTGTTGAATTTTTAAAAAGATATATGTTCTAAAACGAATATAAATAGTGAATCTGCGGGATCTAAATATTTGACTTGATAGTAATAAATGATACGCAGGCTATTTAACATTACCTATCACAAATACACATTTATTATATATCTGAAAATGGTTTAAGCGTGGAAGGGGTTCCTTTATCTTTTAGAATATCGGAGCTATTATTTTAAGGGCGCAAGAAGGATCCACGTTTTTAACGTAACATCCCAAAGGGAGACCAGGGTGTAATCAGCGCAGCAATTTCCGCCAACCGCTAGGGTGCGGCTTCCGCGATTCGAGAGCGCTGTTTCAATTTTCCTCGAGAGCCTTTATGGGGCCTTTTATAGATATTGTTACCGCGGAATGAGCTAAGACAGCAGGTGTCAAAGCCGGAAACGTTCGATCCACAATTAAGCTGACCACAAGATCACGGATGTTGTCTCACAGTTTCATCTGTAACAAAGCAGAAAATTACCCTTCTCTCAGCTATGAGTATTTTATCAGCTGTGTGACAGAACCACTTTAGTACGTCGTTAAGGACGGCGGGGGTTGATGGTTGTTCTGTGGGCGCAAAAGCCCGTATTAAATGTTCTTTCAGATGGGAAGTAAAAGTATTGACGACATCTAGAAGAACCTTGAGTCTAATAAAGAGGTCTCTTGTGTTAAATTAAGTGGTTTTCATTCCCAATGTAAAATGGACCTCAGAGAACTATATAAATTAAAGAATGCCCAAAAAATAAAATAAAAACAAGCTTAGAAGTTTGCTTAAATTGAGCTTAGAAAATAATTTTACTCATATGATAACATGATATGGCATCCTTTTTAAAATACGTTAATTTGGTGACTTGGAAGTGCAGTTTCGCATTTAGTTGAATACGATTTCTGTGTTATGTAGATAAGCAATATGTAGCTGTTATTAAATAAGGCTAAAAGAATCCCATAAGGTAGAAATTTAACTTACTGTAATATCTAAGCAATTACATGACCATTTTGGCCGAGAATTGTCTTACCACCACGGGGCACTTTTACACTATGCAGCGATTCCAGGATTTGTAAAATTGTCAGGGTAAGTGGTAGGGAAGGGGGTGGGGTGGGAGGTAAACGAAATAATTCGTCACTGGAGTTTGAAAAGTAACCACCCCTGTAGCGCAGTGATAGCGCGCCTACCTCTAATGCGGGGGACATGGTTCGATCTCCAGTACTGGGTACAGGACCGAAGCCTCCCTTACCCAGGTAAGCTTAGCAGGTAACAACCCCCAAGCCTCCCGTGAAACCGGTGTAATTAGACAGCAGATAGGTGGAATGGATATGCCTATTTTTTTCCTTGATTTATTTCAGTGTACAGCAAATAAGTTCACTGTTAACATGTTTTCCGACGAGACTGAAATTACGGTGAGCAGGTCAGGAAGGAGGCTTCTACTTCGGAACGGTTACACTTTCGGATTCCAAAAGTGTATAAAAGTTGAAAAAGTTTTATTAAAACATTTTCCATTGAAGAAATAGATGTCCTGTACGTTCAAGAGGAACATAACCATCCGGCAACACCTAGTGAAAAAATTCAGAAATAGAAATTGCTTTGTGATCTGAAGAGAAAAGCTACAGAAGATATATGTGAAAGGCCATCGAAACGAATATACCAGCAACTGAAGAGAGAAAACACGGAAGAAGAAACCACTGTAGTTGTCCACAGTTTACGTAAGTCCATATAAAAATCTAGGCGTAAAATTCTGCCAAAATTACCCGCAAGTATAGAGGAGATTCATGATGTTCTGAACACATTAAATGTGAAAACTGTAGATGGAGCCGAGCTGTTGCTACACAATGATGCTACGAAGAACGTTGTAATATTTTGTGAATCCAGAAATCTCAGAGTACTCAGACACAATCTAAGTTGATGGAACTTTCAAGTATTCCACAAGGTTATTTTGCCAACTATTTACAATCCATGGGCTCGTTAATGGACACTACATTCCAATGGTATTTTCTTTGTTGAAGGACAAGTAAACTTCATCATATCAGCGGGTATTTTCAACAGTTGACAAATGTCATAAGCTAGGTCAGAAATTCTCTCCACCAACAACGTTTTCTGACTTTGAAGAAAGCATTATGAATGCTGGAAGAGAAGTGTGAACTGGTGTTAAAATCCAAGGATGTAAATCTCATCTAACACAAAGCTGGTGGCGAAAGATACAAAACTTGGGACTTGCACATGACTACTATTCCAGAAATGAAATCGGAAAACTCTGAACTCCGGTTTGCCATTGCTGGATCCTGATATGGTTGGTGACTGCTTTACTCAAGACTTCATGGTAGTGATGGACTCGAGGGGGCAGTGTGTTCCCGCCACCGTCGGGGAATTGGGTACCTCCGGCCAGGCTACGGCTGCCCGGAGGGGGTAAAGGGTTGCCTAATAAGTCCCGGGTACTAGCCTTCAGAGCTAGTAGGTGTGCTAGATCACCAGGTGGCCCCACCGAGGTTTTCGGTAGTCTTCCCTGCGGGGTTGACGGGCGTAAGTGGCGTATCCACTTCCATCCCGTCTTGGAACGGGGAGGGCTTTTTAAGAAATCAGGTATTGCCCTATGGAAAGAGCCCCGGAGTATCCATCGCTCCCGGGTTGAAGGAGGCCCGGGTCTTTGGACCTAAGGGTCCTGGACTGATTGGGTAGAACTTCTACACTTAACTAACTGTCCAAATCCCATGTTTTTAACACATATGATTTCGGAGATATTCAAAGATAAGAAGCCTGACTAGATAGAAAATAATCATTAACTGTCAAAAAAACACACACGCCCTATGCTGCAGTTACATTTCGTATGTTGCATTCAGTAAAATGGTGATCTTCTAAGAGTGCACACGTGCTTTTCAAAATTAGTAAATATACTGCTTAGAAAGCCTAGTGCTGGTGCGCCTAGTAGTGTGAAAAAACTCATACGATTTTACATAATCAGGCTAGAAATATTCTTGTTAAATGTGTATTCCTTTTTCGATTAAATACATTTTCGAAAGTAAACATTTCGCTCATAGTGGAGAATTAATGTTACAAGCTTGTCACGTGAGTGCTCATTCTGTGATGAACATTGTTAAAGAAGGCAAACAGTTTAACAAACTAGGATGAGTTTCCATATTTAGATCTCCAGGGAAACATCGAGCAGCTAAAAGCGTGCTGGCGACTCAGACGATTTTCAAAAGTGTGTCTAACGTAGAACAATTTATGATTTATATGACAAGGGTGAATATCCAACTGCCAAAAGCCTGACCAATTTAATGAGGGAGAAAATATAATATATGGATTCTGTATCTTCTATGCATGGTGTTCTGAAATTTCTTGGGTTCAAATATAGGAGAACCAATGATGGTCGCAAATATCTGCTTGAAAGACGCGATATTGTTGCAGCAAGACTAAACTTTATGCGCACAATGCACATTAGTACATAAGATTCATAGTGTAAAAATGGTTCAGAAATACACATTTATATCTTCCGTATTTATTAAGTATTTTAATGAAACAAAAATTGGTTTAAAGTCCATTGCAGGCAGTATACCAATATGACATTATTAAAATAGAAAGTATGATCACAAAACGTTTAAATGCCATTATTTTGTTTCTCTGTAACAAACACTTTCTTTCGTAGAACGCATCTAATTTGGGTCATTATATTTTGTGTACATGTGAACGATAGCTAGGTAACCGAACTGTTCTCCAGTTCAAGGTTTTAAGGTTCAGAATATGCGATAATCATTGCTTAGGTTCTCACACACATGTTGAAATATTAAGTGAACTTCTCTGTCACCATCGTTATCACTGCGCATGTCAGCATCTGTATGATACTTGCTAGGTGGTTTCGGTGAGACAAAGACAGATATATCTTCCATCTCTGTCGCCCGCTAGCCGTGGAACTGGCAATACCAAGAGAGTACAATAACCGTATTGGCTCAACCCATGTTCATTCTTATTTTGTAGCTACTCTAGTTTGAAAGGCTAAGACTTCAACTTCGAGTAAGCCATGCAGTAATCGTATAAAAAGAAATAGTTGCTTACGTTTTCTTTTGAGGGATTTTTCACTATTCAGCAGTTATCCTGTATTGCCAATCGCCATTCTTCCCAATAAAATCAGTTACCTTTTTTTTGAGATACCAATCGCTCATCATTCTATTGATTTGTCCTCTCCAAAGCTTTTCTGACCATTCCAAAAGAACATCTGCATGTAGAGTAGGAGACATGCTACAACTGTGTCGGAGGACTGTCGTTCTGAATCAGCACATAGCTTAGAATCCAAATAAATCGTAAGTAGAAGATTTACAGCAACTTAGCTCACTAGAAGTGTAAAGTTAAGGACTAAGCAAGCTCAGAAATTATTGATTAGGTAAGAAATACCTGTCTTCTTTATAGGCCCCAAATGCGACCGTTTGCATACTTTCCTCTCATTACTGATGCAGAAACTTCGAGGAGATAAGCATTATTCTGGGCAATATACACATCTTCGGTCCCTATTTCTATTAAGGTAGATAAGGAGCGCAAAATCTACTAATATTAAACGGCGCGTTCAAAATTTGTACCACCCTTAATGTCTAGAAGTTAAACCTTAAGTGTCAGGCAATTCTCTACACTTCTTATCCGTCATTTTTAAAAGAACCTCTCTGTATGATATCCATAGTAGTCGATGACTGTATTATCGGTTGTAATTTTTTCTATGTTATGTAATCAATATTCTATATGTATTTGCCTTTATTTTCATATTATGCATTATACTTGCTCTTGTTCGCTCGTTCCAAAAACACTACTTGGTGAAATGTTCCACTTAAATATCTGACAGATGACTGAAGACCGAAAATTCAAAACATTACTGTTTCTATCTTTTTCCTTCTTTACTTTTCTTGCACCACAGTTGGTAAATACTGTACTGCTGATATGATCAAGTAACGTACACCTCAGTTTATTTTCTTTACGTGTTGCATTCTGCAGTTTCTGTAACATTCCTTTTTTTTATACATCCATACTTAACTATTCTTTACTTAGATAGCTTGAACGCTTTACTTACATTTTCATGTACGATTAGTGTATATATTTAATATTTAACATATATAGGCAAATATGTGAGATCTCAAAGCAATCTTAAATTATTTCAGTGCACAATTTAGCTAAACAGGACGGTAGAAGGTAAGAACGGAAAAAAGAGATATCCAAAGCGTATAGCCTGAAAATACTGTAGAAGTGCATTAACATTAGGAAACGTTTCGTAAAAGATGAATCGACTAGAAGGGAGAGAGTGTGTGTGAGAGCGAGAGAGAGACAGAGGGAAACGATTCTCTTTTTTTTCTTAAGTATACTTTTGTCGCTTTTGACTCCGGCATTATTGAATTTTACTATTCATAATTTAATAAAGAAATGATGGAAATATATAAATGATTACAATAAGGTGCATGAGCTAAAATCAAAACATAATGTATATAGGAGGTATTGAAATTTTCCGACCTAACAAACATACAATATATTTTTTTTTTAGAATTTTGTTTTGTTTTGCATTGTAACTCTACACACTTCTCCCAGCAATGCTGCCATCTCTGTAAACCGTCCAAATAGTATTCGGCGTTTTTCTCCGCAAAATAATTGTTCACGAATGTGATTCCTTCTTCATTTGACGAAAATATCTGTCCTCCAAGCGCAATTTTCAGATGAGGGAACAAAACGAAGTCGCCTGGTGAGTAAAACGGATGGTCAAGCAGTTGACACCGTAATTCGTGGATTTTGCACAAGTTCTGCCTTCCGCTTGTCAAGTGTTGATGCGTAGTATGCTCCTGTAGTGGTTTTTCTTTTTGAAGATAATTAATTAAAATAACTCCATAACTATCCCAAAAAACAGTCGCTATAACTTTTCCAGCCGATTTCTTTTTGAACGAGTTCTCCCTTTGCAGTCCACTGTTTGGACTGTATTTTGTTTAGGACGTATAATGGTGTATCCAAGTTGCATCTAAGCTAATTAATCGGTGCCAAAACTTGGATTTATTGCACCTAAACTGCGCCAGAGAGCGTTGGAAATGTTCATTCGAACACGTTGTTGGTCTAACGTGAGAAAACGCGGCACCCAACGCGCGGACAGCTTTCTCATGTCTAAATGTTGATTTAATATGTGACAAACACGTTCATTTGACATGTTCATAGCCTCTGCTATCTCTCTCACTTTAATTCAGCGGTCATCTAGCTCTATTTGGTGAACTTTGGCGATGTTTTCGTAGGTAGTTGCAGTTTTTGGACGTCCCGAACATTCATCGTGACCCAAGCTCTTACGGCCACGTTTAATTTCAGCTGTCCAAAATTTCACTGTGGTAAATGATGGTGTAGAGTCCCCGTACACAGAATCCAACTCATCTTTGTTTTGCGTAGGCGTATTGCCTTTCAAAAGCAAATATTTAATGACAGTTCTATACTTGATTTTGTCCATTTCCATAAAAACACTCACATCAACTCACTCAAACGACTGTTATATAATTATTGGACGTCTAAAATGGCTGAAACTTTGGCGAGTTACATGTCAACAGATGAACAGCGAAATTCACTAGCTTTTATTTACGAGAGCTGCGATTTTCATGTTGAGCTCAGAAACTTTTCAGGCTACCCTCGTAAGATACATGGGCTCCAATTTTATCATTGAATAAATAATATACAGAGGAAAAAGAGATGATTTGAAGATCAGTATAGCTAAGGCGGTTTTAGATAATCTGTTAGGCCAGAAGTATTCCTGGAACTGAGATTGAAAGAAATCATAGTTGCAAATGCACAACTACACTGATTTTGAAAATTACAAGGACAATAACATTCTTAAACTTTAGGAAAAACTACGTTACAGATGGGAATAAAAATTAATATTGGGTGATATGTGATGGAACACTAGTAGTAAAGAGTAGTGTAATTTCAATAATTATATTTTATGTTGCAAAAATTCAGAAACATTTAATGCTATATGCACAAATATTTGCGCATTCGCTTCAGGTACATTTCCCAATGAGCATTAAATTTATTAGACATTTACTGATGTCTGTTCTCGTCTCACTCATGTATACCCTGAGGAAAAGATTCCATGGTTCACAACTCCAACGACCGGCAGAAAATTACTCGACAAGAAGATACTCGCACAGTCTGCTAACAGTTGCAGCCTACTCTACTTCGTGATGCACCGCTCAAGAAAGCAGACAACTACACTAAAAGGTGTGATGGAAGTTGAAGAGATTTTGCTTTTTTCGCATGTTAGCAGAGAAGTTGCCGACCAGTAGAAACTACTATATGAATGTCCGATGTTATTGCCTGGTAGAGGAATAGCGTTTCTGCTATTCAGACAAGAATGATGCCCAATAGGTCCACCAGCTACGTATTGTTCCACCAGCACTCTGAGCAGTAGTGTTTCAGTTTAAGGCCAGGTTATACCAAGTTTCAAAATTCTCCAAGTAACCTCCCTATTGGAACTGGCTCTAAGACCCTTACTGGGTTCTAATCTGATGCTGCCACCTTACTTCTACTTTTCTGATAATTGTTGCTTTCCTACTCAGTATGTCTACAAATTTCTAAGAAATCCTATCTCGCATTCGAAGAATCCCAAACTGGCCTGCCATACCTAATCTGGCAACCTTGGTTAGTTACCTTATCCTTTCAGTAGCGTAACCATTCGAATTATTTCTACGAATTTGCCGTCACTTATCGCACTTAATATCCTCTTACTCCGAGCCAAAATATATAATCTATTGCCAACGTCACAAAATATTCATATACAGGGTGTTTCCAAACGACACCGAATATATAGAAGTAGTTGCTTAGATTCTACGTGACACATACAGATAGCTTTTACCGCCAAAAGATCTGCATGAAAACATCGCTCCAGAATGAGTATGCATTAGGTAGTTTCAGGAACAACGCCACGTGCCTCACGCTTTCGAAGTTACCAGGTAGGTGACACAGCGTGCCACCTGCTGTAGCTGTTTGTAAACATAGCGACATACTCCACGGTAACTTGCTATTATTAAGACTTTCTTTGACTTATGAAACAGCAAGGAGCAATTCCTTAGTTATTTGCTAATAGGTGTTTATCGTGTTTCAAATTTGCGCTATAACAGTCCATGATGGCAAATAAGCTGGTGGACATATGTAACTTAAACTTTTTAGACGGAAGTTAATGTTAGATTGAGGATGAAAGCATTAAATGATAAAAAGAACAGAGAACACTATAAGGATTGTAGATAAAGTTAACCAAAAGAAAATGCCTTATGCAATGAGAAAAGCATTTGTGTCTGAAAAGAAAACTGTTGTTTTCACAGTAACTGGTTGAAAGCTCTGTACAATTAAGATCATAGCAAAATAAGCAACCTTGGGACTATCCGAGTCATTATCTACTTCTTCACAAGTAACTGCCCTTTGCCCCATTACCTGAAAGCTAGGGTCACGATAAAGAGCAAGGAGTAATGTTTTTGTTTTCGTGGACGGTGCGTCCCAATAACAACTTTTGAGGTTCGCGCGCCAGTGGCTCCTGTACTGCCTAATCACAAAATATTGTAATATTTAATGCTGCATAAAACTATACCTAAGAGAATTTCGAAGCTACGACACCGAAATTCGGACTAGTTAAGTTATAAACTACGAAACGGCTATATTCGTTCGGCGTCGTTTCGAAACAACCTTTATGATTTTACTGTAGGTTATATGTTTGATGGATTCATAATTTTTGTATCATAGTAAAATAAAGCTTTGCGTATGCAGGTACTCTTTTGAAAATATTCCTTGCCGACCGTACACATATCCAGTATAAAATTTATCCCGTTTCAAAAAATCAGCACATAGCATCACGTATAGGAGTACTTAATACAAGAAAAAAGAAATGAAATATTTGGATTGGCGATATATGACGTAATTTAACCTAAAATGGATATATATCATATGTGAGGACGTTTAGGGTCTACGCAGATCTATGGGACAGGATGACAAGTGCAGGAAAAATGTGAAGACAGCAAGAAAATGGAACACATATATCAACTTCAAGATATCCCAAAAGGCCCAGAATGTGATGGGAATGCATTAAGCTATGATCTCAACTCTCTGAAGCATTCTGATTCTGGATCATTTTTTCCAAACCTATATATCGTCTAATAATGCAGGACCTATTATTGCACTTTATAATGAATGGTGCTCAAAATTCTTCCAAATGCATAATTAAAGTAGTAGTTACTTTATGTGCTATTTATTTGTTTCGTTTTAATTTAGACTTTATTTTTAGAATTTTGAGTTAATTGTAATTAATTTCGCCATTTTCAATTAGCTCAAAATGTTTGTAGCATTTTGTTTAAAATACACGTATCAAAGGTGTTTATTTAAAGAATAAAATGTATATGGTACATTTTCTGAGAATAGATGAAGTTCTCATACGGAGGTAATCTTGTAACGAGTCAACAATAAGTGAACAAGGATGTACAGAAATTTAGTAAAATATGGAGAGCTCTTTAAAGCCCACAGTGTATTTCATGTATTTAAAATTAATTGAATTATCAGACATATCCAAGGTAACCAAGATATTATTAGTTGTAATTATCTGAACTCAAATTTTAAAAAAAAAATATCTAAATCCGTTTCTCGCATTAATGGCAAGACTACAAGGCAAAGCGAGAAAGCGTATCGACAAACATTCGCAACACTGATGTTTACCTGAGCTTATGGAACATATACGGTGAGTCCAGTATCTGTATACTCTGTTTAGATGTAATAATGTATTCTGGACAGCAATGTGTCATACATCGGCAGGCGCGAGAAAGCATATTATGTGGCAGGGGTGGCCGTTGAGGCATTGTATTGGCGGTGCCATAAATGAATGAATGAATGAATAAATAAATACATAAATTAAATACATAAATTAAATACATAAATATATAAATTAAATACATAAATAAATACATGAATAATAAATGAATGTGTGAATAAATAAGTAATAGATGAATAAATAAATAAATAAATAAATAATATAGGAATGAATAAATAAATAAATAAATAAATAAATAAATAAATAAATAAATAAATAAATAAATAAATAAATAAATAAATAAATAAATAAATAAATAAATAAATAAATAAATAAATAAATAAATAAATAAATAAATAAATAAATAAATAAATAAATAAATAAATAAATAAATAAATAAATAAATAAATAAATAAATAAATAAATAAATAAATAAATAAATAAATAAATAAATAAATAAATAAATAAATAAATAAATAAATAAATAAATAAATAAATAAATAAATAAATAAATAAATAAATAAATAAATAAATAAATAAATAAATAAATAAATAAATAAATAAATAAATAAATAAATAAATAAATAAATAAATAAATAAATAAATAAATAAATAAATAAATAAATAAATAAATAAATAAATAAATAAATAAATAAATAAATAAATAAATAAATAAATAAATAAATAAATAAATAAATAAATAAATAAATAAATAAATAAATAAATAAATAAATAAATAAATAAATAAATAAATAAATAAATAAATAAATAAATAAATAAATAAATAAATAAATAAATAAATAAATAAATAAATAAATAAATAAATAAATAAATAAATAAATAAATAAATAAATAAATAAATAAATAAATAAATAAATAAATAAATAAATAAATAAATAAATAAATAAATAAATAAATAAATAAATAAATAAATAAATAAATAAATAAATAAATAAATAAATAAATAAATAAATAAATAAATAAATAAATAAATAAATAAATAAATAAATAAATAAATAAATAAATAAATAAATAAATAAATAAATAAATAAATAAATAAATAAATAAATAGGGATTGTTAAAATATAAATATGTGTACCAATTTCGAACGATTTAGGTAATCGTATCAATAATCCATCCTATTTTATAATATGCTGTACCAAACAAAACGTACTGGGAAAGGGAAATAGATATGTATTACATACGTATTCTTGTTACACACAGGTGTAAAGACTTCCGCAAAAGTTTGATAATACAATTCATGGAGAATGTGAAACGAAGCATTCGTGTACGATTTCTCGATAGAGAGACAGTTATCTTAAGTCTCGTGCTTTACTGCACTCTAGTGGATAAAGCGTAAGTTATTCGCCAGAGAAATCTCGGCACTACCTGCTCCCATAAAAAGCCGTGTATAAGCAGACATTCTAGCCCTTAACACAGGCGCTTATGAGCGTAGACGGTGCCGTTCTGGAATCGGCGCCAAGCCACGGAATAAAATCAGGACAGAGCGCTTGCGTTTAATGCGCCTATTCACACTAGGGAGCAGATACTCAAAAACATTTTTTTTTTTTTTTGCGGAATTCCTATACACTTCTCTTTCTTTCGTTTTCATACAGATGGTGCCATGGCACAGCGACACTACCTCAGAAGCCGCCCCTGTCATATAGACACACGCAGCTTCCAATCGTTCTATTTGTGTTTCGTAACTTACTGTACATCAACTTACTAATATTTCACTCTTCTAATCGACCAGATAAGACCTGATAAGAGACGATCACAGCGCTGGTCACCTGAAGGTCAATATGCCTCAACGCTCTGTAGAGTAATAAGTATGGAGCTTAATTTATTGTTTGTCCACACATCTCGCACCTTCGGCGCCTGTTTTTGCTTGCCTTACCGCGATTTGTTTGAATTGGTGTTTCTCTAGGTTGACCACACACTACAGAAACAAGAGCGTGTTAGCTCTCTGTCCGCATCTCACCGTAAATCCAGCGCTCAAGAAAACGAGCGCATATAGTAGTAGACCGACGCACTTCTCTGCCATCTTCGTTTACATTTATTTTGTGTTATTTTGCCTTTTTGAACACTAAATATAAATATGTTTCATAGTCACTAGGTTCGCTACGGTTGTCACTGTTATCAGTAAAAAAAAACCTCATTATGTGTTACCGTATCCTGTAGCCAGACACACATTCCTGCAAATAATAAAGCAAATGAAAGTTATTTTTATATTATTATAGAATGAATTTGAAGCCTGATCTTAGGCTTGACATACCTGTCCTGACATTCTTGTGAAAGAAGTGAATGTCAGTCATTATATATGTTTGTTTTGCTTGAACTATTACCACATTGAATATAACATATTAAATCTGAACTTAATTTTGTAGCTCCAGAAACGCCAGTTCAACTAATTTGCCTCCACGGCCCATCGACATTCGCTTACAATGCATTCAACTCCCTACTCACATATTCAATTGAAATTCCGATCAAAATCGACACCAACTGAGCTACTATGGCCGACTTGACATTAAATTCTCCAACTGACTCGTATGTTTCCCGGAAGAACACTAGAGGTTCTCATATGCTAGGAGACACACACATTTTGTGGCGGCTTGCTATGCTGTAAGTACTTCATAGTTAAACCACTATGTTATTCAGGTAAATTGATGCAAATAATCATTTCTTCCACACTAGCCGTGTTTAGGCTAAGGTTTGAATGAGTAGATCCAGAATGAAAAATGCTGCCGCAACCTCACGGAGTGCTGGAGATCCGTGGTTCAAATTCCGGTTATGACATTGAATTTTTAAGTCTGGCTTTAATCAATCAAACCTTAGCCTACACAAGGCTAGTGTGGAAGAAATGATTATTTTCAAAATCGGCCCCTTAAGCTTGACACCAAGTTTCCTAAGTCACAACGCAGATCAAAACTAATTTATTCCCAGACTTCTATATTTTCAATTCCCAAAACTTTTTAGCAGAACACAGAACAATTTCAAAGTAAATGCACTGACTAATACATAGAAAATAAAACTAAAGTTGTCATTTCAAAATGAGAACGTCTACAGTTAAGTGCAGAGGTTCCACGCATCAGTCCAGGACCCGTAGGTCCAAAGACCCTGGCCTTTTTCAACCCGGGAGCGATGGATACTCCGAGGCTCTTTTCATAGGGCAATACCTGATTTCTTAAAAATCCTCTCCCCCCCCCCCCCGTTGTAACGGGATAAAGATGTCACGTAATGTTAATTCTGATTTCTTTCTTGGATCCTCCTGTACAAGGCATCCACGTCAACATCATCTCCAAAATTATGTTCATACGTTCACTTCCATGATTATTTTGAAGTATCAATCGAATTCTAAATAATTCATGAGACATGTGTGTTTCAAGGCGTGGTTCGGAATAAAGAAGTCAAATTATTTCGATGAATTCTTATTTTATTATATTTATACCACAAGACTGAAGAACATGTCACTCTCCTCAAGATTATTGACTTCTCGTCATTATCGTTACTTCTACTTAATTTTGTGATTGGCCGATCCAATGGCACGTCACCGCATTACGTCATATTACGTCATACCATTATTATTTCGGCCAATCACACAATTACATATATTTTTATACATTCGTAATGCCTTCATAATTCCTCCTAACATAACTCAAAAATACTGTTACACCGTTGACAACGACAAGACGGGTGGAAGTAGATACGCCACTTACGCGCGTCAACCCCGCAGGGAAGACTACCGAAAACCTCGGTGGGGCCACCTGGTGATCTAGCACACCTTCTACTAGCTCTGCAGGCTAGTACCCGGGACTTATTAGGCAACCCTCTACTCCCTCCGGGCGGTCGTAACCTGGCCGCTGGTACCCAATTCCCCGTGGGTGTTGGGAACCAACTGCCCTCTCGAGTACAACGTAATCCGAACAACTCCCCGACGGGAGGGGCTTGACAGTTCGGCCCGAGGTTCCTCTAGTAACGTTAGAGGTACCACGAGGGCTAAGGGTCCGCAGCGCCCGCACCGGATCCCCTCCCCTAAGGAGAAGTTACACATAATGAAGGAAAAGTTACTGTTTTGTTGTTGCAGTTTCAGGCAGGAAAACCAATAAAGTATTACTCGCTTGTCGAGAAAATCCCCGCCGAATGCACGCGCTTAAGGAAAGCTCTGGAACGACTCATTAAAACTCTTACAATGTCAACATATTTGTGAAAGTCAAAAGCTTAGCTAGAAGGAAGACCAGAAGTCTGAGATTCTGTATTACAACTCGAACGTTTTTAATAAGAGGTTGAGGAAAATACTCATAGTAAGTAAACTAATTTAAGGCCGAGAAAAGTTAAATTTAATAGTTAAAATATTTAGTTTAATTTCATAGTTGACTAACACCAAACATTTAATAATTACGTATATCATACAGAGTATAAATAAGACCTGAAGCTTTCCTGGCGAAGAATACTCACTTTCTTCTCGGGCAGCCAGCCAGGTGAAAAGACGATTAGATATCCACGTTTCGGGAGTGTACATTTCTCCCATCAACAGGATATATATATATATATATATATATATATATATATATATATATATATATATATATTATAATTTACGTCCTCCAACGTTAAGTCATATCGGACGATGAATGGAATGGATGAAATGATGCTCAAGTGGGTCCGGGGTCCATGGAGCTTAGAGTTACCCGACATTCGTCTTAAAGGATAAGGGAAAACCTCGGAAAAAAACCTTATCCAGGTAACTCACCCTGACCGAGATTCGAACTCAGGATCTCTTGAACGTGAGGCAGACATCTACCACCACGCTACCAAGGCGGGCTATAACAACAAATGGTTATAACACCAATGTAAACAAAGACAAAACACTATCAATTCGCATTACTGAACAAAAGACTGTTTTCAGTAATGCGAATTTTTACAGTGTTTTGTCTTTGTTTATAGTTGTGTTATATCCAGTATTTCATTTGTGTTTATAACATTTTATAAATATCCTGATGATGGTAGAGATGCACACTCCCGAAACGTTGATATATAATCATCTTTTCACCTGGCTGGCTGACCGAGGAAAAAGTGAGCGCATAATACAGTGTTCGTAAAGTTTCGGGACTAAGGTTTTATTATTTTTTGATCCAGTTTTATGAGATATACAAACTAAATGTGTATGCACATTTGTTGCACACACCTTTACATACCTGAAACAAATTGTGAATCCAATTTTATTTAGAAGTTTGCAACCTCTGAGAACAAGTACACTGATATCTCATGAACCATTTTGCGCGCAGTACTTTTGTGACGTCTCAGTTCTCAGCAGCTGTTGAAAACAGTCCCTAGTATGTTTTTCAAATAGGAAGGTGTCTGTCCTTGAGCGCCACTAGGTGAGCAACCATTCGGAGTCCTGCGGTGTTGTATTGCATTCCCCCTATGTGGTGTGTGACGAGCGGCAAACTAATCAATCTTTAATAAATACTACTCGCGCTAAGACAGAAATTCATATTTTGCAAAAACTGACGCATGTGGAATGAGAGAGTAATGTATTTAACATAACCGTAAAAATGCATTATTTTTAGCTCAAATAGTTTTCCCAATACAAATAAATAAAGTAGATACCATTATATTATAACAATGCATTGAGACGTTAGCATTGTAATGCATATCATTATTGGTTGGCATGTATGCGTGTACGTATATTTGAAATTACTCAGAACTGAAACGCAAATATTTGACATGACGTGATAAAAGAAATATGTACTTTGAATAAGCCAAGGCGTTTGTTAAATTTGACGAGAGGAAGCGATACACTTCTTGCTGGTCTGGCAGAACCTATCTGGTCACATTATATCTTTGTTCATGAATAGTTCGTAATCTCTATTTACTCTAGAGGTCAAAGCAGCATTATTCAGTTACTCTTCCATGAAAATGTCTATTAGCTGGATCAATGAGACGCGATCCACCTTCACCCCCCCCTTACTACTGCAAGAACAATTCTATAGAGTTAATGTGGGCTCAAATTATGTTGTAAATATAACTAATATTTTTAAGCTGACTGACACTGAATGACTTATTCACGAAGAAATTGACAAGGAACACAACAAGACTGGGAAAAGTGCGTGATACATAAGATAAACTACAAGACGACTTTTCGAAAGAAATAGTACGCAACGAGATTTTGGAACCTATGATCATAAATTTGCATTACTCAGACAATGACAATGACAATGACAATGACGAATTATCTCTTAACATAAGTAACATTCACAGCTATCCGGATGCACCGCCGTTATTTTCGTTGTATTAGAAAAATAAGTAATTCATAAGCCCTAATTATCTTTAAACTAAGGATTTATTCCTCAATATAAATTTACATTAAAAAATAATCTACGATAAAAGTCCTGGTAATTAAGTACTTACAATAGTAAGTCGCCACAAGTAGTTGTCTCAAATATGAGAACCTTAAGTGGTCCACCGGGAAATATAATGAGTCAATTGGAGAATTTAATGTCGGGAAGGCACGTTGAACATGGTAGCTCAAGGGTCAGAGCGACTGGACGGAAACCAGTAGATCCGTGGTTCAAATCCCGGCCATGGCATTGAATTTTTCAGTTGGCTCTAATTAATAAAAAATTACCCATATACCGGAGTAATGTATTTAAAAGGATTAATTCTTTAAGGATTAATTCCTCAATATAAATTTACTTTAAACTAAGTATTTGAAATATTTGTGTACGGATATTTATGTTGCAACTGTGATTACAAAAACTGCATTATTATAAAACTTTGGAAAATTCAGTTTGCGTTCCCTTACGTCTAGCTCCACCAACACTCGCAAGTGTGCGAGAGAGAGGGAGATATAAAAGGAGTGGAGATAGCGAAGTGGCAGCGGTGAAGTCTCTTACGCATCTGATTGGCTACAGGGGGAACTCTTCCCATTTGAAACACATAAGCTTTCTTACAAACACATTACACATGTACAACACTTTCCATATTAATTGTTAACAGAAAGTGTAGAAAATAATCACGTTTTCTTGCGAATACAATTCCACTCGTCGACGCATGCTTTTATATTGCTGGTGTTATTTCGGCAGCAGAGTTAGAAATTGCGTCTTTGAGTTCTTCTAGTGAGTGTGGGTTGCAACTGTACACATTTCCCCTTAAATAACTCCACAGAAGGAAATCCGGAGAGGTAAGATCGGGGAAACTTGGGGGCCATAAATGTTACGAGATAAATTGATTGCCAAAAAGTCCCCGTAACATCTCCATGGTCTGGTTTCCATTATAACTGGCACCATCCTTATAAAACGAACTATCACGTCCATCCTCTTCCAGCATAACGAGGAACTGCTGCACAGTATCCCTGTAGATGACACCGTCGACTGTTTCCTCAGAAAGGAAGGGCCCAACAATACGTCTTCGCGTTACCGCACACCAAAAGCTGACTCATTTTGAATGAAGCGACATGCAGATTTTCAGTTGCCCAAGTTCTAACGTTCTGGGAGTTAATGTAGCTATTTAATTGGAGCCACCGCTTACCCGTAAAAAAAGTCTTATCCAGAATGGCTAGGTGTGAAAGAACGAAACCGTTGACAGTAATGGTAACGTTTCACTAGATCGGGCGGCCGCAGTCAACTGCTTCAACATGATACGGGTGCAGTTTGGCCACCTTAAGAGCTTTATGTGTGAAGTTAATTGATGATCAAATTTGTTGTGCAAAACGACTTGTCGATTTTGTGTCGAGGTAACAAGTCGCTGCTCGATATCATGAACGAAAACTTCTGTGATTACCTTAGGTCTAACACTTCATCGTCCATCATCCACGGAGCCTTTATCACGAAATCGGCGCACAAGGCCCTAAACGGTAGTTTCAACTGGTGTCGGATCATTTGGAAACAGCCTTCTCACCTCTCTGAGCATCTTTAATAGGACCTGAACTAAAAGAATGCTTCCGGCAGAGTGACACGTTTTACGCGTGTAAAACTCATTGCGATTCTGTGTCACTCCCAACAACCCAAAAGCTACACTGACCTAAAAATACAGCAGAGACCTTCTATCCGTCATGCAAAGCTTATCCACTGATCCAATCAAATACCATAGAGAACTTTTGAAAGTTTGAGTCCGGTGACTTTTCGAACGCTCTGTAGATTGCTCCGCAAGACATAGGTGAATGCATTTCCTCTGGCAGCTGGACTTGTCTGTCACATAATCCACTCCGTAAAGGATTACAAATAATTTGTGTCGATTTATTATGTGCATAAAAAGTTCGTTATAAAAGTGCAATGCAAGAAACTGTTTAAGATAGAATTGTCAAGTTGTTAAAAGTGAGTTATGTTTTATATATATAAGTAGCTGGCATGCTTAATTTGTAAGATTACTCACTCAGACTGGTCGGTGTTTACCATTTCCTCCAAAAGCGCTTTTCGGTCTTTGCTTCAGACTATCTTCAGTGGGTTCTGCTCCATCTACTGTCGGAGGATGTCCACTTGACTCTCCAAGAAAGTTAAGGCTCCTCCCCTTGAAGATTTCCTGATTTTAATACCAACTTTTGGAACAGGAACTTTGGGGCTGGGCCCAGATGACTGTCACCTGTGGCAAAACTGTTATACAAACTGTTATAGGTTTATTATTTTTTGTAGTTACTGGTTTAACCCTGGTTTTCAAACAGAGATATTCAGCGTCCGTGGCTGCTTTTGGCGGGGATTTGCTTCAGCTTTTGACGGTCAGCAGTCTTGTGCGCCAGTGATGAAACTAGAGATCTCAGTCTGTGGTGCAGGTATGAGATAAACACTAGTTAAGCTGATAAATTTGGAGGCATATAATGAACTATTTGAAGAGAAATGTTCACTGTTGTGGCTGAAAAATGAACATTTTTATGAATTTTATCACCTGAAATGACAGCTACTGAATTACAGGGCTGATCAACAAAGACTGAGACTGATTTTCCCTCCACAGTTGTTTATTACTGTAATTCAATGTTTACATGATCTTTTTCAAAGTAGTCCCCTCCTACACCAATACACTTTTTATAGCGTCTCTGCCAGTCCTTGAACACGTGCTGCAGACCATTCTTTGTCAGGTTCTTGAGAATTGCCTCACTTTTCTTGAGAACTGCTTCAGAGTTCTCAAATCGAATACTCCTAAACTTTGCCTTTAGTAATGGCAATATAAAAGTCACAGGGTGCAAGATCGGGGCTATAAGGTGGATGTGGTACACAGGTAATTAATGTTGAATCGAGCCAGAAACTGCACGACTTGATTTGCGACATGAGGTCGTGCATTGTCATGATTAAGTTGCCACTCAGTCCGAGAAAGCTCTAGTCGTTTCTTTGTAATGTGCTTCCTCAGTGTAGCCAATACTGACGTGTAGTATGCTAGTGTAACAGTAGTGTGAGGGGGAAGTGCATGCTGATAAATCACTCCATTACAGTAAAAAATTGTGATCACCATCACTTTCCCTGCGGATGGAACAACTTTTGCCTTTTTTGGTGTTGGAGGACCTGGCGATTTACACACTGTGCTGGCTTGTTCCCCTTCAGGATCATAATGATACAGCCATGACTCCATCACCGGTGATGATCGAATATTCGATTTGAGAACTCTGAAGCAGTGCTCAAGAAAAGTGAGGCGATTCTCAAGGACCTAACAAAGAATGGTCTGCAGCACGTGTCCAAGGACTGACAGAGATGCTATAAAAAGTACGTTGACGTAGGAGGGGAATACTTTGAAAAAGATCATGTAAGCATTGAATTGCGGTAATAAACATCTGTGAAAAATATCAGTCTGTCTTCGTTGATCAGACCTCGCATGTATAAATTCTAACATATCCATATTTTATGGTTAAAAAGTAACTACTTGTGTAATAATAATGTGGAATGTATTGCCGTTAATAGCTGAAATGTTAAACTAAATTTATTGCCAGATCTACATAACTCTAGCGCGGTCTTCAAGCGCTAGACACAATGAACACTTCTCTAAGATCTTAAAACACAGAGGAAAATACGTAAATATTAGAAATGCATGCTATTTTGCTAACATGATTAACTTAAGCACCACAGAGAAAGTCCCGCTTGCGTGGTTAGCAAGGTATCTGACAGCTGAACGCACCGAATCCCAGGAACACATTGAAATAATGGTATTCATGTTGAGTTTCAACGAATCCTAATTACCTAGCTACATTAGCCTAATTGCTGTATCCATGGAATTTAATTTGCCTAACGAGACAAATTTTACATTGTATCACCCATAATTTTATAAAATTATCATCCTTATCCATCGGTAACTCCAATATAATTGTGAAAATGCTCTAGTTAGACAGAATTCTGTCTGAAATTGTATTGTTGGAACCCACTACTCAAACTGTTTGCTGCTTTTGATTACGAGGCTTGAACATACTGAAGGGACGGTTCCTGTAACTCATTCAAATTGCATACAGAGTTGGTCCATTGTTTATTATGAAGTGCTGCCGAACAAACAGTATTGGCCACGGAGTTTCATTGTTGTGGTTTAGTGGTCTGGAAGGTCCTGTTACGGACCTCAGCCTTAATCCATTGTTTATGCTTCCGGTTACTTGCTCAAATATTTACCACAATCTTGGCCAACTGCGTCCCCTTTGTAGCCCTGTAGCTACCAGAGCGGAATATTATCGTACGATAACCTTATTTTCAGTTTATCACACGCCATTGCTTTAAATGACAGGAGTGTGGCTGAATTATAACATTGCAGTTTTAACGCAGGCTCACATCCCCCTTATAATCACTGTTATTTCTAAACTGTGAGAAGTAACATGCTTTTTTATGATTTGGAGTTATGTGAGAGAAATCAATTCTCTCTTGCTCAAGTTGTTCCCGGAAAGCAAGCCAGGTGAAAAGACGATTAGTAATCTCCGTTTCGGGAGTGTGCATCTCTACCATCATCAGGATACTTATTAAATGTTATAACCACAAATGAAACACTGGATATAACACGAATATAAACAAAGACAAAACACTATCAAAATTCGCATTACTGAACAAAAGACTGTTTTCAGTAAATTAAATACCAGGACAGGAGATGGACTGAGTATAGAAAATTAATTGGGTCAATTGATTATTAAGCTGTATTGATATTTGTTTCTTAAATCGACGTATTTCCATTTTAAGGCCGGTTTCCAAGAGGAGCTAAACTGAAATCCAGCATTATGATTAAGCGTGCTCCTTTCAGAGGAAATGGCCAAAGACTCCTTAATTCTCGCTCCCAGTAACAGTTGCATTTTTCCAAGAAGGTCGTCTCCCGAAAGTTGGCTCTATGGTTGTTATCAAAACAAGGCTCTTCCAGTCCACACTTCTCAGGTTGCATTAAAATAATGCTCCATTTATGTTCGTTTATTCTGGTAGCGATGGTCCTTCCGGTTTGTCCTATATACGGTATCCCACATTCACAGGGAATGCGGTACGCTCCCGGAACTTGGAAGTCCAGTTTGTCTTTGACCGGTCTCAATAGTTTAATCTTCGAAGGTGGCTTTTGGATGGCCCTGATGTATTTTATGAGACTTATGCTGATTATGCCGGATAGGTTGCCGTTAAACGGAATGTAGGCTGTAGCGGTAGGCTTCTCTGACGCTTGCTATATCACAGGTTTCCCTTTCCTAGCTTTGGTGATCGAGGAAGCGAGATTGCATGGTGAGCAAGCGTGGTTATAACATTTAATAAATATCATTATGATGGGAGAGATGCACACTCCCGAAACGTCTATTTCCAATGGCATTTTCACCTGGCTTGCTGCCCGAGAGGAAACTGAGCATATTCGTCGCCAGGAAAGCTTCAGGTTTTATTTTTCAGTTCTCTCTTATTTTCTTACTGTACAATACTATAGAAACATACATACATCCTTTATATTTCGTCTACAAGGTAAGTACTACATAGAGAATATATTCTTTTCAATCCATAAATTTTACAGAAAATCCGTGGTTTTCAATCCCCTGAATGCTAAAACTGCAGCTTAAATGAAAAAAAAAAAAAAAAAAAAAAAAACAAATCACGAAGAGCCACTTCATCCAGAAAAATTTCTATGTGCGGTATCGCGAGGAAGGATTATTTGGGCCTTTTTCTTTGAGGATGCTGTCGTGATGTCTACAGCGATATTGGCTCCATGGACCCTGGACGCAATTGGGCATCATTTCACCCATTTCATTCACCGTCCGACATGAATTAACGCTGGAGGACGTAAATTAAAAAAAAAAGGAAAACAAACAGGGATATGGTGCAGCAGTTTGTCGCTATGCTGGAAGAGGATGAATGTGACGTGGTTTCAGCAGGATGTTGCCTGTTGTCATACTGCAAACGAGACCATGGAAATTTTGAGGGGCGCGCCTCGGTGGCGTAGATGGTAGCGTGTCTGCCTCACGTTCAAGAGGTCCGAGTTCAAACCTCGGTCAGGGTGAGTTATCTGGGTAAGGTTTTTCACGGTTTTTTCCCTTATCCTGAAAGATGAATGTCGGGTAACTGTAAGCTCTATGGACCCTGGGCTCATTTGAGCATCATTTCACCCATTCCATTAATCATCCGATATGACTTAACGTCGAAGAACCTGAATTAAAGAAATGTTGAGAGGATTTTTCTTCAATGAAATCATCTACAAAAATTTATATCTTGCATGTTTCCCCGATGTTACATCTTCAGATTTCTTTCTGTGGGGTTATTTAAGTGTTAGTGTACGGTGGGAAGCCAACCAGAAGAACTCAAAGACGCAATTTCTAACCATTTGCCGAAATAACACCAGCAACGTCTGGCCCCGTAGCTCAGTTGGTAGAGCACCTAGCTGCCGTGCTAGGGGTCCCGGGTTCGATTCCCGGCGGTGGGGGTGGGGATTTTTCTCCGACCAAGGTAATTCCTCATCTTCCACAGAGTCTGGAAGTATGAATGAGAGTGCGAATGTGTGCGTGATCTAATGATTAAGGTGAAAAGATAAGTTCATTGGAGCAATATTTTATACCTAATTTGCTTATTGTATTAGTGGGTGTTGAGTTTTTGCCACGCCCCTTTTCGTAAGCTTTCAGAAATTCGATCATAATTTCTGTAATACAGAGCAGATACTTCTGAACTAAGTCTTGCTTTGTAAGGAATCATCCAAGCTTTCTACTCGGATCTCTGTAACTGCAATGATGCTAGTTTTTCTTTTGTCTTTGGCGGTGTATGTGAACTGTTATTTATTCTGAGTAATATTTTGTACTAGTTATTGGTGAATATATGATATGGGTAGGTCAAAAACATTTCGAAAGAGAAAGCTTATAGGCAATCGTTTTAATAAACACAGAAAAGTAAATGTAGAATATATAAATAGATTAGACAATGAAAACACATGTAATATTGAGGTTAGTAGGCCCAGTTCACACAATACATCTGCTAATCATGATAGTAGTCATATACAGAAATTGATGAGCAGCGAGTCCTGAACACAGATAAAATGTTTGAAGAACTGACCAAGAAGGTAAGAAAAATGAAGAGGAACTTGAAAAGAACAAGTGAGAATACACAGGGTCAAGACTATGCAGCAGGAATGTTCTGACTCATGTGAGAAGTCAGTAATCAATATATAAACTTTAAAGCTGTTTTTCTCAGTTTCACATTTTTTTTCAGGTTCCGGTGCACTTTTTTTTAAAAAAAACTAATCAACCAAAACATATGAATGTTTTGTGTGTATTAAGCAGACACATATGAATAATAATAAGAAGGTATGTTTCTCTGAGATTCACAATACTTGTTTGCAAAAATAAAATTTTCTGAAATATCAGTACAAAATTTTCAAATAATAATAGATGTTATTAAAGATAAAGGTTTTAAGAACATTCCTCAAAATTTTCATGTTCATGTCAATAATTTCTTAGTAATGTGCACCCAAAAATCATGAAAATATCACTGTGGAGATAGGCAGTACCTTCTGACGCAATTATTATATGTGGCGAGCAAAGTTCCACGTTGTGGCGACAATTTGAAGCAACAATTATTGGCGAACGAAGATTACCACGTTGGCGCTACAATTTGAAGCAACTATGTGGCGAGCAATGAGTTCCATTTGGCGATACAGTTTGAAGCAAATAATGTTTAGCTCAGGGTAAAGCAATGAGGTTTCTCACAGGGTATGCGTGGATATGTGTGAGAAGGATGGTTTTAATGACACTGGAATTCCCGTTTCAAACTGATTTATTGACTGCTTCTGTTTCTCAGAACATCGAACTTGAAGTTGCCGACCAAGGATTACCAATACTGATTACTGAAGGCGGAATGCTTATTACTCGATCACTTCTGGTCTGCCTGGCCCAAGACAGAAGTTGACCGCCCTAATCGCCCTCACGCCTCGGACTGAATGACTGACCACAGATGCGCGTGGGTGTACATGTGACTTTCACTTTCTGAAAGCCCCTTATTCAACCAAAGATTCTCTTTGTGACAATCTTGTCCATTGTCATTATTAGGGAACGAAGAATACCTCATTCAACAAGTCAAGTGCTCCCCTTTAGAAATCTGCTAAGGACACTGTTTCTTACATTTCTTTTGTTATAACAACTATCCTCTCCCAAACTGCCATTCGACTCAACTGCCATTGCACGTGTTGTAACAAAGATACAAGACTCCTTTGAAATTCATTACGATTCTTTTTACATTGCTCCCCCTAATTTCGGTATCACTTCTCACTTTAAAAACCAACGAATACGAGTTAACACCTTCCATATTTCCAAAGGAGAATGGCCGCCGATATTGCCATTAGAGCTAAAGGTATGGAACAAATAAAAAAATTAAAAAAAAAAAACCACACCAGCAACATTAAAGAAAGTGTCACGAAACATGCGTCGTTGAGTGAATTTGTGAGGCATGCGCTTTTTCCGAGATAACTGTTAGTACTCGAATTGTTCAACATTCACTATTTTAGTAATTCTATCGATATTCAGTTATTTCTTGCCATGATATGAAAAGAATATGGAGCTTTAAGCACAATGTAGTCTATTCCATTCCTCATGCAAGTACAATGAAACAATTTCTACAAAGTTTTATGCCGATTAAGTAATTAAAAATAATCTTTCAGAATAATAGCTTGTATGCCAACTAATATACAATAGAAGGATAGAGAAAATCATGTGAATGTAGCATCAAATATTTATATGCTTTGAAAACGTTTAACGTGAGTAGTCCGTGTATTCGAGAACAAATTAGATAACAGCCCACTTGTTTAATTATTCCAAACGGGCGAATGAGGGGATAATACAATCTAGGTACTTAAGCAATGAAACTTTTAGCACTCTATTAACTGCTGTAATGTGTCTGTAAAACTCTGCGCTGGTGAACAGAATTGCTCTGCTTACAAGGGAATTGTTCCAAAGATATAAGTTTTCCAGAGAATTAGGATGGTGACAACTACTTTACCATGTTTTCATTTTTACTTTCTAGGTAGCTAAATAAAGTACATATCGTATTCCATTAATATCGAGAATTAATGAAAAGTTTATCATTATCATCTACAGAGTATAAGCCTAAAAAGATTTGTTGCAGTCTCAAACATTGAAATGTTGTAGCCATCTCTTCCTTGATCTGCCAATGCTTCTTTTCCTTTGGGGTTATTATTAAACAATTTTGGTATGCGATGATTCTCCATTCCTTTCACATGCTCTTTCCAGTTGGTTCTATATTCTTCTCTATTAAATTGAATATATCAAGTTTTGCTCTTAGGTCAGGACTTCTCCTTCTATCAAATCGAGTGAAACTGCAACATTTCTTCTGCAACTTCTACGAGGGTGGTCTGAAAAGTTTCCGACCTCAACATGAAGATGGCAGCACTCTAGTGAATTTCGTTATTCATCTATTGACAATTACTCACAAATGTTTCAGCCATTTTGGACGCTCATTTGTTATGTAACATCCGTTTGAGTGAATTGATGTGAGTATTCTTATGGAAATAGATAAAATCGAGTATCGAGCTGTCATTAGATATTTGTTTTTGAAAGGCAATACGGCTACGCAAATCAAAGATGAGTTGGATTCTGTGTATGGAGACTCTACACCATCATTTACCACAGTGAAATTTTGGCAGCTGAATTTAAACGTGGCTGTAAGAGCATGGTAGACGATGAACTTTCGGGACGCCAAAAAACTGCAACTGCTGACGAAAACATCGTCAAAGTTCACCAATTGGTGCTAGAGTACCGCCGAATTAAAGTGAGAGAGATAGCACAGGCTATGGACATGTAAAAAGAACGTGCTTGTCACATATTAAATAAACATTTAGACATGAGAAAGCTGTCCGCGCGTTGGGTGCCGCGTTTGCTCCCGTTAGACCAAAAACGTGTTCCAATGAACATTTCCAATGCTCTATTGGCGCAGTTTAGATACAGTAAATCCAAGTTTTGCCGCCGATTAATTACTGTAGATGAAACTTGGAATCACCTTTATACACCCGAAACAAAAATACAGTGAAAACAGTGGACTGCAAAAGGGGCATCGGCTCTAAATAAAGCAGAAGCTACTTTTTTCGCCTGGGAAAGCGATGGTAATTGTTTTTTGGGATAGTTATGTAGTTATTTTAATCCATTATATTCAAAACGGAGAAAGTATTACAAGAGTATAATACACATCATTATCTGACAAGCTGAAGGCAGAACATGCTGAAAAATGGCCACATTTGCAGGAAAAGAAAATCCTGCTTCACCGAGACAACTCACCGTCTCGCACCTCAGCGGTTGCAATGTCGAAAATCTACGAATTACTGTTTGAACTGCTTGACCATCCACCTTACTCACCAGATATAGCCCCAAGGGACTTCTTTTTGTTCCCTCATCTGAAAGTTGTGCCTAGAGGACAGAGATTTTCATCAAATGAAGAGGCAATCACATTCGTAAACAATTAATTTGCAGAGAAAAAAAGGCCGAGTACTATTTGGACGGGTTACAGAGATGGGAGCATCGCTGGGAGAAGTGTGTAGAGTTATAGGGAGACTATGTAGAAAAACAAAAGAAATATGCTGAAAAATGTCTTGTATCTTTATTAGATCGGAAACTTTTCAGCCCACCTGTGTTTTTCTTCGTTTTTATGAAGTCACCAGCATTCTGGACCATATATGTTCATTGGGACTGCCATTACTTGCTAAAATTTTAGGGTTTTTTTTTCTCCAGTGGTCTTGAAACCTTTTTGTGGCAGGTACCGCAAATGTTGTTACGTAAATCTATTAATATTATTTTTTATATCTTCATTTTTAAAATATGAAACATTGCAGCCTAAATTGTTAATATTTTGGACCAGTTCTATCATCTTATTTTCCAATATTATCTTTGCTCTAATTGTTTGCATTCAGCCAAAAGCTAATTTTTTTCGGAAAGTTTGTCCTCCTAATTTCCAAACAATTTTACAAAAAGTTCCATGAGCACGCGATTCTTTGTCTGTCTGTAGGTCTGCTTCTCTGTAAGCAGCATAATTCAAACCAAAATTCGGATAAATACAATATTTCAAGAAAATCATCCAATCTAAACTAATTTCTAACTGTTTACATGTTTTTTATTTTGATATTTATTTTTTGTTTACTTTTTAAAAATAATTCGATGTTATGAATAAAATATTCATTAATAATATTTAGATTATAGAAAATTTATGTAAATTTAACTCTTCAGAAATTGCGTTTTAAATCTTCTTGCTTGAAGAAGAAGCCTATTAAGATATTTTAATAACTATTTTTGTGTAAGAATTAGAAAAATGTAATTAACAGAAATACAGATATCTTTAAAACCCACAGCTTGTTTAGGTTCAAGGAAATGTATAAATGAATACTACGAATTTATCGCGATAAGCGAATAAAAAGTGTTATAAGAAAGTGTTGGGGAATAGTGAGCATTAAGTTGGGTAAATACAACACCTTGTTTACTCAAAATAACAAAGTAAACTATACGTTAAAGGGCATATCACGTAATTCAAAAAACGCAGGAATTCCAAATATAGTTCTCGAAAGTTAATATAGATGTTAAGGATTCTAACTGAAATAAAATAAAATAAAAGTAATAGAAATTTGAGGCATAAATGCAGACTTTGTTCCAGCAGACAGATATGTAACAGCTGTAGTCATTTCGTGAGAAAAATTAGAAAGCTTTATTTATAGATATTTTTACAGTTTGATAGTCGTCCTTGTGAAATAATAAATAAAGTGCTCCTTTCTCGAGCATCCAAACCGCGGCTTTAAAGGATGGGGCCTTCCAATTTGCATTTGAAATCAGCCAAAACAAGATTTACATTAAGATAGTCCACAGCAAACCAACGTGTGTGCTTGCCAACAACGATTAAATGCATTTTAGGTAGAAGATTTGCGCAGCTTTTCTTTCATTTGTTTACAGCTTTAGAGCTAAAAGCCAGTTTATAGGTTGTATTTTATACTAAAGAACCATTTTGGGCAATATTATAAGAACAGTGCTAATTTTGCGTTTTATTCAGTTTATTTAACAAACGAATTTGTATACATCGAATTTGTTTCTACATCGTGTATATTATTCTATTCGACCGAAAAATTTCACATCAAAATTTCATCGGAAATAGCAAAAGGCTTGGGTAGCACTCGTGTGGTTTTCTCTACTCACTCCCGTACAAACTATTCTTACAAAGTTTTATTCCTGTATATTCCTCTTGTAAATCGAAATCAGAGAGAGAGAAAGAGAGAATAAGTAAAGGCCTCTGATTTGAGACAAGTATAAGTGCATATTTGATATCTCAAACCGGTTTTACTGGCTTGCCGGGGATGTTTCCAAAGGGTAAATTTTAGGGACCCTAGCCTCTGCACTGCCTTCCATCTCCTCTCCCCTCTTCCTTCCTCCCGGAAATACCGCATTTGAGGCAAGGTACAATAGATCAAGTCTGGTCGCGGTCTTCAATCCCCTCGTATTATTCTGTCCTGTCCTGTACTATAAAATTAGGCATTTTTAGTTTCGAAGGTTTCAAAGTGGGTTGTTATTCAAAACAAGCATTAAATAGGACAAGAATCCATTCCATACGGTTATAATTTACATAAAACATGAAGGTAATTAAGGACTTGTACTTTGTTTGAATATATATTATATTTATCCCAAATTTGAGATTGAACATGAATGAAAACATAGGTTTTAATTCATACAAGTATAAATTACTCGTCAGAGTCGAATATTTCCAGAAAACGTACAGCTACATTTTTATTGTATATACATACCTAGGGTAATCCTAAATCAGAGGTTGCCCCACCTCGGTAGCGTGGATGGTAGCATGTCTGCCTCACGTTCATGAGGTCCCGAGTTCGAATCTCGGTTAGGGTGAGTTACCTGGATAAGGTTTTTTCCGGGGTTTTCTCTTATCTTAAGAGACGAATGTCGGGTAACTCTAAGCTCCGTGGACCCTAGGCTCATTTGAGCATCATTTCGACCACTGCATTCATCGTCCGATATGACTTAACGTTTTAGGAGTTTAATAATGATAATGATGATAATGATAATAATGGTAATAATGATAATGATGATGAGGGAGACAGCTTCGAGAGTTGTGACGTATATCAGCTGGGAGCGAGGCCTGCAGTGCATGTGACGTCAGGCAAGAGCCGTGTAGGACCAAATTGCCTATATAAATGGCGCTGTGAGGACAGAATCTGAGGGTTTGGTCATATGTAGCGCACTCGATGACAACAATGTAGCAGCCACGTACCAAATGGAACTGAATTTACAATGTGACGATTTATTGAAGGACAAATATACAAACAAGAAAGACTTCGCTGATTTTTAAAATAATGTCCTACAAACCAGCTCGTGGTACCTCTGACGTTACTAGAGGAACATCGGGTCGAACATTCGAGGCCCTCCCTGATAGGGAGTTGTTCGGATTGGGTTGGACTCGAGGGGGCAGTGGTTCCCGATACCCGTGGGAGATCGGGCACGTCTCCGGAGGGGTTGAGGGAAGCCATTAATATGCCCGCGTACTAGCCAGCATAGCTACTAGAAGGTGTGCGAGATCACCAGGAGGCCCCACTGAGGTTATATCGGTAGCCTTTCCATTTTGGTGTTGGCGCGCGTAAGTGGCGTATCCACTTCCATCCCGTCTTTAGTCCACAGGAACAGATAGGGGGGGGGTGCTTGTTAGTCTCTAGGTCTTGTCCTATGGAAAGCCCCAGGGAGGCACCGGGCGCACTTTTGGGACCAGCTCGGTAACTCCCTGGTCGAAGGAGGCCCAGGTCCTTGGTCCTAGGGGTCCAGGACTAATGGGAGTAGAACCTCTGGCATTAACTATCTTAACTGTGTGTGCGAACAATTTTTTTTTCTGTTATGAAATTAGCTAAGTCCAAACCCCGAAGTACCTTGCTGGATCACAATCTAACATACAGCTTCGATTACATATTTTCCAGACATTACTCCTGACATTGATAAAGTAGTTAAGAAAAACGAAACAAAAAGTGTTGGAAAATGTCTACGTAATTTTGCCCTGAATGGGTCTTCTCTAATTTGCAGAGAAAATTACTTTAAGTTTTATTTTATTTACTTTATAACATGCCTGACCTTCAGATAAACTACGAGTTGAAGTTTAATATATATTCTCATAGCACAGAAGCAAGATGTATTTGTTTATAAACTGTGACAAATTGTGTAATTAAAGCAGGCAGCATTAATATTACGACATCCAAAAAGTAAATTGCACAAATTATTAATACCCGATGCGTTTCCTGTCTTCCATACGCTGTCGGAACTCCAACACATTAAACTATTTCGTTTTTGGGTGGCAGAAATCAGCGTAGTGTCGTCACGTGCTAACCTGCATTTCGATCGGGAGCATATTTGGCATTTAGAGCTGACAGAGCTGTCTTGACACCGCCCCTACCTGTTTTCCCGTGTCCTAAACAAACACAGGAATGTCAGGTTACTCTAAGCTCTATGCCTCCTGGGCTCATTTCATCATAATTTCACCTATTTTATTCATCATTTAATATAACCTGCGTTAGAGGAGTAAATTAAAAGAGTAAATTAAAAGAGTTTTTAACATTAGCCACTTAGATTCCCTACGATCAATGCTTTCTCCTTATTTTCTTTGCTGCCTTGTACATGCAGAAAGTACGAAAGTCTACGAAAAATTCCGTCATCAGATTTACACCAGAAATCCGTGTTTGAGGCTCCCTGAATTCTGCGAAATATGGCATTTGTAAAGAAAGACCCGCGCGAGCGTGTAAAAATGTCTGTGGAAAAATGCTAGTTAAGTTTTATTTTACCAAAAAAGGCTAACGATTTTTAAAAATTAAATACCGCATCTGCAAAGTAATCTTTAATTTTCTGCAAATAGCTTATAATTTTTTTTGGAACTGAATAAATATTGTATAATTCGGGGATAGACATAAATAATTAATATATGTATAAGACTGCAAATTCAGTTAAAGCACACATAATGTCATATTCATTTTTGTAGCATTTATCATTTCCGGTAAGTGTTTATTGGTTTGAACTTCAGGGAACCTAATTTTTCATGCCACAGCTCCCATGGTTATACACTTCACAAATTTGGAATAGCGCAGTTGGTTCTTCCACAACAAAAGCACAACCTATAGAACCCTCATGGCACGAAAACTGCTATAACGTTTTGTGCCAGCATTACTGCAAAAATTATGCGGTACAGCAATGCTTGAATGAGAGTCTTTACGCTGAAGAAAAGCAAGCATTTAATTTTTTAACGATGCTGTCATACATGTCAGTAAATCTAACACAATACTGTCGGTTTTAACCATAGTTAAGAACTATAGTCTAGGTGGGAATTGAACCGACAACTTTGGGATCAATAGCCCAACGCCTATTTAACAAAGCCAACCAGGTTAGACCGAGCGGAATGGCTCAGGTGGTTTCGTCTGTGGCCCGTATACGGAAGGCCTGGGTTTGAATCCTGTGGCCGACCTACCTGACCCATGGGTATTTTCCGGGGGTTTTCCAAGGTCGCCAGGTGAATTCTGGGTAGGTTAATTACATTCTCCGAAATTCCTGTCCCTCCATTTCATCTCCATTATCATTCACATCATCCTTCATCTGGTGGTCTCTTTCAGGGTAGAAGTGTCGGCGGGAGTCTCGGCGGTGCATGGCAGGATGATATGCTCTGAGGAAAACTACTTCCTTCTCCGGTAGATCGGTTGCTGGTCTGCGCTCCTCTGCTGGTACCATTTCGTGATCGCCAGCCAGGGTCCTTTGGGGCTCGGATCTTCTGCCTGGGATCTTTGGTGCTCAGCTGCTGGGCTCGTTGCTCTCCCGCAGTAGGGGGCCGAGTTCGTTGTCCTGGCCTGTCGGGGGAAGTCTCTATCCAAGTAAACTGTAGGGACCCTGCCCTCTATACTGTCGTGGCTCATTCGGTCGGCCACCCTCTGTCTCCATCGCCTCATCCTTCCTTCCTTCCGGGGCTGCCCCACTTGGGGGCATAGGAGCAATGGGCCTAACATGGTGGCCTACGTACCGAATCCCCTTCATAATGAAATCCTAATCCTAATCAACCAGCTTAAACTGAGTTGTTAGTTTAGAGTAAAATTCATTCGAAAAGAATCTTGATATAAAATTATATACGAGTGAGAAAAATATAGCTGATGATTGGGATGTTTCTCTCCGTAAGTTCTAAGAGGCGAATTTAGACGGGTGACTTACAAGGATTTTAAAATGTGTCTTAGAGTGAATTACTACCAGTAATTCTCTAATAATTACATTACAATACAGTACTCTACCCAACATAATATGGCAGCTGTGTGAAGATGGATTGCCATTAAACTAAATTCACATTAAATAACATATAGCTAAACAAAGTCCATATCTCACTGAACAAATGAATACATCAAAACCTTATTTCATCTCTCATAATATATTTCCCTTTTAATACGAGTAAGGCAAAGTTGCTTCGGCGTCCCTATTAAATTGTTGAATCCGTTTACTTGCCCATTCCTTTCTCTTTTGTGTTTACTTTTCTCCTAAAATAGCTTCGTTTCTTTTCTTGTTCGATGTGTTTACTCAGCTGCAGTTTTTGCAGACTTCATTTCACTGGTTCTTTCTCTCCCCCATTTTTATATCCAGAAATAGATTACGTTCTTTGTTATGTAGGAGGACTTAAGTACAAAAAATAGTATTAATTCTGATCTCAGTATATCCTGATTTTGTGGGTTTGTATTGGAATGGCCTGCTATTTTAGCAATTCTTGTTTGTCTTCACTTTATACTATCTGGTAATCTTTAGCTATGTGAACCCTGGGTCTCATTTAATTCATTTCATTCATTTCATTCATCGCTCGACATGACTTAACGTTGCAGAACTTAAAAAAGAAATGAAAGACGTAATAAAATAAGAGGTAGTGGATCATGTATTGCGTTGACGGGCAAAATTTATTATGCCATAATTGGTGCAACTTTTAGGGTATGGTAATCTTTGAATATAGAGTCTGCATAAGATAAGCATATTTGTTCACAATAATTTTATTGTCATGCAGATATCAACTACCGCCATTTGTCGAAATAAAATGTATACTTCAGACCCGAAGGTTACAAAATAAATGTAGATAATGCACGACCCCTACGTTGTCTTAAACACGGATATTGATTGCGTAGAATATGCCCATCTGACATCACCAACTCTAGGAGGGATGGATGTGTGGATGACTCGAAGGAGATTAGATTTGGGTGGCGATGGGTGCTAGCATCGACGGGGTCCCTAGCGGTAATTGGTGAACCTATTCGACGACTCAGTGCTGAAGTTCACAAGTACCTAACCGCCGGAAGCTCGCACCAAAGATCAGGCCCGGAATGACGTCAGGTTTACAAACTTGACAAAGCACAAACCCACCGTCCAGCCGCAGCCCGTCAGATACCATCTGGTATAGCTGGTCCTATAAGGACCAGGAATAATGGGAACTGGAAATGGTAGTCAGGAAAGCAGTAGGTAAGGAGCATCGCAGAATTTAAGTTACAAGGAGAAACCACAGAAATCGGAGAGTGCTGTCACCGGGTTTTCGGCCCAGCTCCTCCCGAATACAAGTGGCACATTCTGCCGCCTGTGCCACCTCACTCAGTGCTCGAAGGGTAGCTCTTCTAATGCTTGGGAGCTGGTAAAATTGACAAGAGTGTTGCCAAAGATTTTGGTAAGCAGCGAACGATATGCGTCCATTACAAGATCAACCCAGAATGCCAGCCAAGTGTTAGCTTACCTTAGACATTCTTGGGAAAAATATATATTTCCACTTGACATATGATCATCATCACCCCCACCATCAATATCTTTTAAAAGTGTTCCGGCTTAATAGAGTTCCTTTTTTATGACAGCCTGCATTTTGGCTGGCATTGCCATAGTTTAGTTCTTATACTTCCCGTCAGCGGATTGATTCTTGTTAATTCTGTTTCAAATGTATATTCATTATATATATATATATATATATATATATATATATATATATATATATATATATATATATATATATATACATTATAATATCGCTTTAAAGTGTTTCTAACTTTAATTCACTTCACATCTTGTACCTTATTTCTTATTCAAGTGTTTCTGCTACTTTGACTCCAATTTCGTTCATATGAATTTAGCTACCACCAACTGGGGTGAATTTGTGCCTGGAAGGTAAATTTGTGCCATCCATGCGCTTAATAAGAAAGCAGTGACGAATGGTATTTGAAAATTTCTTAAGGTTGTAGTAATACTCTAACACTTGCATAAAGGTTATCACCACCTGGTAAAAGTGTTATAAACTGCTTACTCTTTTAAAGTTGGGAGCATTGTGAAAATTTGTGGAAACGTTTCTGCACGTGTTTTTAGTGAAGTCTGCATAATTTCAGTTGGATCGAGGTGAAGAATTTTATGTTTCAAATTAAAAGTAGATTTGCTTGCTTTGACTATTATTTGGCTATTGATTACTGTGGCAGATATGGCATTCTTTTTAATGAGGTGAAACTTAAAAATAGTAAAATGGCGGATGACTTTCTGCCACCACAAATTATTGCATTTTACTCACATGCAAGCACATAGTGTCTTACTTTGTATTTTAAATTGTATAATTATGTTCATTTTAATTGAATATACTTTTAGTATTTTACTACATTTAAAGCTCAGAGGAGCTACCCAAAGGTCTGACCCTGGCCTCCTTCTACCCGGAAGTAATGAAAACTCCGGGGCTCTTTCCATAGGGCAATACCTGATTTCTTAAAAAGCTCCCATCGACAACAACGTCAAGACGGGATGGAAGTGGATACGCTACATAGACGCGTCAACCCCGCAGGGAAGACTACCGAAAACCTCGGTGGGGCCGCCTGGTGATCTAGCACACCTTCTACTAGCTCTGCAGCCTAGTACCCGGGACTTCTTAGGCAACCCTGTGCCAATGGTTGTTGGGAACACACTGCCCCCTCGGGTCCAACCCAATCCGAACAACTCCCCAACGGGTGGGGCTCGGCAGTTCGGCTCGAGGTTCCTCTAGTAACGTCAGAGGTACCACGAGTGCTAAGGATCCTCAGCGCCCGCACCATGGCAGCTGAAAGGGACGGATCCCCTCCGCTACGGGAAGTATTTTACTACAGACTGCCTTACTTTCATTACAGATACCGATAATAAATTGCCATAGACAGAATGCCAAAAAACACTGAAGGGAGCCAGATAACCGGTCATACCGCAATTACTGCGGATTTACATTAGAAAACGCTCTAAAAGAAATTAGATAAAAAACTCTGTCAACACGACCTGCTGGAAAAAAGGTATAATATTCATAGGAACTCATTGATGTCAAAATTACAGAACAAGCATTTCTCCCCAGCAGGTATACCAAAGGTGTTTTCTGGACCATCAACATCAAAGTCTACAACAAAAAGAAAAAACTAGAATGCCAGAATTTTAGATCTTGACAGAAGCAGTGATGATGATGTCACCATACATTATCAAAAGAGTTCAAACAGTCCGTTTTCCTTTGATGGTAATGAAGATCCTCCATTTCCGGTAAACCAGAAAGCAGCACAGCACTAAATCCGAGAAACTTGTTCGTCACTGTGCAGTATGAAGGGGGGGGGGGGGGGGTTTAGGAAGAGTTGTAACAATGGATGAACAGGATGCGAGAGTTAGTGTCATGCAAAGAAGTGGACGTCTGTGGATGTGGTCTGATCAGAAAGACGAAATAGACTATCAATATAAAGAGAAGTCAAGAAAATTGAGCCACCTGTAAAAGTGTCCAAGCGTGAACTGTATGGGATTCTTGAAATGCAAAAAAGGGGGGGGGGGAAATGTAACATTTTTGAAATTCAAATAAAGTGTAGTTCAAAAGTTTTTGCAACAATAACGAACAATAATTTGACATTAAAATGTTATATTCCATTTTTATTGGAATTAAATACTCTCATTCCACGGGGTGACATTGGGCCAGACAGGCTTCTGACTTTGAACAGTACTGAATTTATAGGTGGCATAAAGTCACCCCACCTGATGGGGTGACATTGGGCCGTGTTTGAATGGCTTTTTCGGGTATCAGTTAACATCAAGGAATAACTTGCTTGCAGTACAAAGTTGATGTTTCTGGTGTTATGTTATAAATAGTAAGCGTTTCTTTATTAACGTTAAATTCGAAGAAGAGATTTCTAAAATCTGCAAAAAAAGTGGCACAAAGTCACCCAGATGATGGTATACTTTATTTGCATGGTGGTACCAGGATATTGAATACCAGTTTATGGCAAAATAAAATGAGGTTGTATTCTCCCAACGTTCGACAATTTTCGTTCTTTACTTTCAAGTACATCGGTTACTAGTTCATCACTGTGTTGTGACAAAAGCCTTGCTTAAATTAAAAACAAAGATTTATTCATGTCTTCCATCAAAGTTCACTAAAATGCTCTCAAAATCCACGCACTCTAGCCACTGTTTAGTTATCGTAGATCCATTTCATTGTTGGGGGAAGCTCTCTGGGCGTAAAGTAGGGAAGGCGCATAAACGGTGCCGTTGTGTCACTCCGCCAGTAAACACGTGCTGATGTTCTCTGCGGTCAGCTGTTTACGTCATATCCTTCACTGCAGCTCAAGTATAAATGTTTCGGAAGTAAACTACAGTATTTATTAATCCGTTCATTATTTGAATATATCCAATAAGTTTTTATATAAGCAATGCATTATCTACTTCCACTTGCGCTTCGCTATTTCCATCGCACTAAAAGTTGTGCTACGACATGATGTTGACACTTTAAGATCGGTTACAGTATTAAAGATTCAGTTCTATATATTCCTTGATCACTGATATTTAAATATAAATGAGCTAGTAGGGCCTTCAAGCCCAAAATTACCTACGGGTACCCTCCCGTCTCAATAGAAAATAACCTTGGCAATTAACAGTTAATTTTCTTTTGTGTGAAGTCTACAAGTGCAACAGAAAGCGCCAAAACTTTATATAATTTTATCTATTGCGCGTTTTATTAGCTAAATTTTTAAAAAGCACTTGAAATTGTGACATTCTTAAAATCGTAAATAATATACACCTCCATTCCAAAATAGTTATAACATCAGCAAATGCGCAGTTTAATATCCGTCAGCTTTTTCGATGGAACTACATTTTATATGTTGTTTTTATATGCAAAATCAATTGATAAATTAACTTTACGTGAACTAAATCGATAATGGGTAGCAACTGTCACGTGTTGTTTACACTCTGAGGATAAGCGGGTCAATACTAACCTCTTATTTGCTGTTCCCGTATTAACAAACCATATCACGAGTCCTTGTTTGCTTTGGGAAATGAGAGAATTGTAGTGCTACATAACATCCACTGAAAATTCCCAGAAGTTAATTTGCATAAACAAGTCTTGTTTGTTCACCTCACCACTTTCCTGAATAAATCCTCAATAATTTTGAATGATTCATCAACATTAGTAAATACGCATACTTTCTGAACTATTTGTTAATCGTGCACGTTTTGTTTTCTTTACCACGTAGTAGGCAAAATCAAGTATGTACTCCCCCAATTCGGTATTTCAACATATTGCAACATATTACATTTCATGATAATCCAGTAAATAAGAAGTATTTTGTTAGCTAACGATGCTTTTAATTGCCAAGATCATAACGAGTGTCTCAAATGAGTCTCCGAAGTGTCTCGGATGACTATGGGTGTGGTTAGGTTGGCAGTGAAGGTACGTAGTAGGTAGCAGCCTTGACCTTCGAGCAGGTAGAGGCAGTCCTTCCTTCCTCCATCCACTTGAATACCACAGTGAGACGGGTGCTTTTGTAAAACGAAGTTAATGCTGTTCTGATTAAGTGAAGTCTACATGTTGACAATTGCCAACCTAACTGAGCGTGTTAACGCATTTCCCTAATTGTGGAGAATAATTTTAGACTTCTAATATTAGTGCCACTAGTGTGCCGAAATTTTGTCCCGTAGGATTTCTTTTACACGCTAGTAAATCTACTTATTTGGGATTTAAGCTTTGAAGTAAACTTAAAGAACATCGGCTTTAGATCCGATTTTAAGCTGTGATCTTGAGTACCGAAATACCACATGTTGAAGGTATTTACTTGACAGGGTATATCTTAACTTTTCTGGGAATAGCCATAAATCTGTTTTACTTGTTAATGTTTTTTTTTTTTTTAAATAATTTTAACCTGATAAACTATAAGAGACGAGCGAAGCATGCTGAAGTGTAGAAATATTTAAAACCAAAAATAAATTGTTGATGAATCAAAGTTCGGTTGATGTTGATTTTATTTTTTAATATTTTAATCATTTTTAACTGGCATTTAAATCAACGCCTCAGTTTTGAAACGAGTGACACTCTATTCGGCTTCCTCTTTTCTCTAATGTACACAACACATGTTACGAAACTATTTCTGCAATACCTTATCTCTAAATAGAAAAACAGACTTCTGTAACAACAGTTTGTGATATGTGATATGATATTTATTTGTAGTTTCCATTACAGTTTCACCACAATGACTTCAACATCTAACAAGTACTATTATACATCCTGTACAAATATATGAAATTTCTGACCTAAGATTTACCCGCTGACTCCGATCCCCTGGCCATAAGCCATAAGCTTGGTGTCATTTCTTCTTGACCTTCGCTTCTTTTACCCTAATCCACTTTTATTTTAACCTATATAAGAATTCTCCTATACATCTATTTTTCTTTTCATTCATCGCCGTTAACATGCGTAGTGCCACTACGTCTTTGCTCACACTGTCCCATTTCTTATCCCATATTTTTTCCAGCAATTTGTTAACTACTTACATTCTATCAGTGCTCTCTTCATCTCCACAAAATTCACATATCCCTACCTCGTTACTTCTCTACCCTTTTAGATATATTATTCCTACTCTCATCCATGCTGTGCCTTCTCTTCCAGTTTTGTCACATTAATCTGCGAGGGCTGTTCAATAAAGAATGATCACAATTATTTTTTGACAATGTACCTTACTCATCCTCATAATTTTGATGGTCATTCTCGAAATAGTCTCCCGTGAATGCGATGCACTTGTCCCAGCGTTCCTGCCAGTCTTCAAAGACACGCTGGGAACCATGTTTAGAGATCCTTTAAAATCGCGCCGCAGGCTTCACCACTGCTTCTGATGATGGATAATGCCTCCAACGAAGGCGTTTCTTCAAGTTAGGGAATAGAAAAAAGTCACATAGGGCTAAATCCGGACTATAGGGAAGGTGAGGGTTGTACTTCACGTTGATTTTTGTGAGATATTCAGCAACAACATTGGCAATATGCGGCCGCGTATTATCGATGTGCAGCATCCAGCCTGCTTCACGGAAATGTGGTCTTTTGAGCCTGATATGTACTTGAAATATTTTCAGGACATCCCTGTAGTATTGTTCAGTTACTGATGTGTGTGCAGGTACAACATGCTGATAATCCATTCCACGAAAATCAAAGAATGAGATGAGCATAACTTTCCCAGCAGAAACAATCACTTTTACTTTTTGAGGGTTGGTGACGAAGGAGATTTTCACACTGAGCTTTGCTGTTTGCTCTCAGGATCAAAATGATGTAGCCAAGTTTCAAAATCAGTGATTACGTTTGAAAGAAACTCCGGATCCTCCTCTAACATCAACTTTAACTTCATGTTACCTCCATTGTAGCGGTAGGCGATACTGAACATGTCTGAACTTGCTTGGTTCTCACAGGCGGGAACCAGGAGTGCCAAAAATGAAATACTACGACGTTTTTGTTTCACATTAAGCTAACAGAATATAATAAGATTGAATTTTAGTGCGAGAAATTATGATCGTAAAAAAATTAGGATCATTCCTTATTGAACAGTCCTCGTATATATATTTTCCCTACCACATTCTGTCTTTAACTGCTTATACAATTTCAAAGATTTCTTTTCTTCTATACTTTCCCAAATCTCCTGCCTATTTATGCCTAACAATTGGTGGAAGTTATATAGACTATGGTGCATAGAGAAAGCGAAGCAGTTTTCTCCGGCTCTCCGATTTCCCGGCCATTTATTCCATTAACCACCCCATAATCACGTTTCCTCTCATCCATTGCACCAACATTTCAAATCATCCACTTCTTTACCCTCATACCAGCTATTAGGTGATTCCCATCCTAGATATTCTCTAGGGTACATACTTCCTCTGCTTCTCGACGGAAGTTTGATGATAATAATGATGATAATTTTTATTACAAGGATTGTACAAAAATCTGTTACAATATAAATATTCCACTGTAATTCTTCAAGATCTAAGTACAAATATTGTAGCTACCTCTTGTTTATGGGACATTTAGTTGAGTTCCCTGGACATTTACTTCCTTTTTTATTTTAGTCTAAGTATCTTGTTACTGTGGGTACACTTTTATGTTCCCATTTTTGTTCCCATATTTCTTTTCTCCATTTCCAAACTATTTCCATACAACCAAGCAAAGCTCCATATTTCTTCTCTACATAGCACATAAATCCTAGTTAACTCCTTCTAAATATAGCCCCAGTCCTCAACCAGGTAAATCCTCTATCACATACATCTATGTAATTTTCTCTTCCCTAATTTTTCTACATTTACGTAACTAGTGATCTCTTTTCAAACAGAATACCCTACACCTCTTGTCTATCGATATCCTCTGTTATATTTTTAAATATTAACCAAAATATTTCCAAACTTCGTTCTTCTTCCTACCACACATCCCCTATCCCTGTTTTCCCCATTGTCTTCTCTAATTCTGCCCGCCAGCGATCTTTTCTTCTTACATACCTGTACCAATATTTTAAACGTCTTTCTATCATTATACCCCTTCTGTATGTCCCTCCTAGTTCAGTTCTTGGCACTCCCTTCAGGCACACGCTTTTAAGTTCTGATAGTGTAAGTACTCCATACGAGGAAACTAAAAAGGAAATAGGAATTGTTTGGTAAAGAAAGACACGTGCATGTAGCCATAATACTCCTAGAAGTCCCCTACAAGTGTAACAACTGCTGTGATTGTGGGTGTAGTCATTATGCTCAATGCTTAGAGCAACAAAACTTTTCTTTTCCAAGTTCGCAACCAAAAGGGTTCAGCGAATGGCTGGCGGGTTACATCTCTTTTAACGTAATTGGTATTTGCTCCCTTCTCAGTAGATGAAACAAAACATCAAAGCAATGAGTTAGTCATTTGTTACACAAGGACTGCAACCATAGTATCCTCTGCGGCAATACGTGGCATTTTTCGTTTCTTTATAGAAAAATGAAGAACCTACTTAATTTTTGGCTGAAACAAGGACAGAATTTGAAATCAACAGATGAGGGAGAATCTTTGCAGCACATTTGTTGCACTGTGTATTAGTCTGTTACACAAGGGTTCATAAATAAATTACAAACATTGGTATTAATTTATACCCAGGAATAAAGGAATGTTCTACCTGGATAGTGATCTGCGTTGTTACATATCCCAAAATTCAATATTAGAAAATAACAGAATATTCAAACAAAAATACGAACATTTGTGTTTCTGTACATTTTTAGACTCTTTAATGTTCATTTTTATTACCGCACTTCACGCACAGTAAACGCTAATTATTAGCTATACATAAAACTGGTGAATATTAGAAAGAAAGGTTTTGGAAGGAAACCTTCCACGCCTAAGTTTAGAGTACCTTCCTAGGAATCTTTTTATGGGATTGAGAAGCACAGAAAAGCTCATTTTGTATTTTCGTTTTGTAAAATTTATTTTTGTTGAATTAACTTTTTTATTAAAGTTCTTAAAATTTAATTTTCTTGAATTTTTTGTTGAGTTTATTTTTGTTAAAAAATGATATGGGATTTTCTATTTCTCACACATTCCTACACACTAATTTGTATTTTCAGTGGTTAACTTTTGCCGTATGCAACATCATTTTTTCTTGTTATGCAAAAGAACGTAATTTCAATGGCGTCACTTAGGGACCTTGGGACGAACATTCGAACCCCTTCCTGAATGGGATCTGTTCGGATTGGGTTGGACTCGGGGGAAGTGTGTTCTCTACACTCGCGGGAGATCGGTTAGCTCCGCCAGGCTTCGGCCGCCCGGAGGGGGCAGAGAATTGCCTAAAAAGTCCTGGGTACTAGCCTGCAGAGCTAGTAGAAGGTGTGCTAGATCACCAGACGGCCCAACCGAGGTTATTCGGTAGCTTTCCCTGCGGGGTTGACGCGCGTAAGTGGCGTATCCACTTCCATCCCGTCTTGAGGTTGTCGATAGGCGGGGGGCTTTTTAGACTTAAGGTATTACCCCAAGGAAAAAAAACCCGGAGTTTTCCATCGCTCCCGGGTTGATAGAGCCCGGAGTCTTTGGACTTTCGGCTGGACCTCGTGCCAACATGTTGACTATATAAAAACTAGTTAACCCTCTGCTTAATGAAACTGCTGTCAACTATTACTTAGAGTAAATAACTTAATGTCGTAAACGAACTATATCTCATACAGCACAACATTTTATCTTTGGACTGTGCCTATTTGCTCCACCTCTGCTTCGGGTGAGATTGGTGTTTCCTTTTCTGGAGGCCATATCGGTAAATCAGGATTTTAAATTCTCTGTCTTGACTTTCAAGGTTAGCTTTATTGATTTTTAGTTCTAATTTGGGCTTGGGTCAGTGATTAGGAAGATTTGGAGGAGGGGAAACACTTTACTTTTGCAGTTACCTTAAATCACCTGCAGTGGCAATTCAAGGCGTGTAATATATGTTGAAATTTTTTGTCTCTTAAAATGTAGCTTCACTGGGTCTAAAGTAAGACCTGCTCACCTGAGCTCAGCTTAGCTTAGCTTTGCAAAATATTGCCCATTATTATATCCCTGGACATTTCACCAGATTAAAGCGTTGCACCGTGGTCATTGTGGTAATTTCCCTGACTGAGTTAATTATGAGGAACGGACCTGTTTCACCATAGCATTAAATGTAGGTAGAAAATGAAAGTCTTAAGATGTAAGGGGCATCGTAAACTTTCATATACCTATATTACAATGCTAATATAAAATATGGACATTTTCTTCATACTGTTATTTTTACGTGAAATGTGTTTCAAATTAAACAAAACGTTTCAACGTTCTGAAAAAGCACCAAGTTCCTTTTGTGATAAATCCTTACGACGTAGAGAAAGATAAAAAGAAAATGTATTGCGAACTTGCAAGTACGGAATATTTCAAAATCGGCCAAAAGTACGGAAAACTTTTTTTTTTTAATTTACGTCTTACAACGTTAAGTCATATCAAGACGATGACTGGAATGGGTGAAATGATGCTCAAATGAGTCCATGGTCCATAGACTTTAGTTACCCGACGTTCGTCCTTCAGGATGAGGGAAAACCCCGAAAACATCGTATCCAAGTATCTCACCCTGAGTGAGATTCGAACTCGGGACCTATTGAATGTGAGGCAGACTCACTACCATCACGCTACAGAGGCGGACACGGAAAACTTATTCGACAAATTGTTGTTAGTCAGATCTGCATTATTTTTCTAGAAAATTTTTGCGTACTGCAAAGATTTGATTCCTATACATTACCAATTAAAATAAAGGGAAGTTACAGAATATTAAGAAAAAATGGAATATATACAGTGAAACCTCGCTAATTCGTACCTTTTTATCTCGGACGCCCAGATTACCCTTTGGGAGCATTATTATTATATTTTTTAAAAAATGTGTTGTTTAGCGTAGTAAATGAAGATTTGTTTTACAGATATATTTTTAGACGTGGCCTATGACGTAATGTTGCGCAGAAGTTTATGGTCGAGTCCACTTGTTTATTTGAAAGAAAAAAAGATTATCAGTTTAGTCATCTGTCATCTCAGCAACTAGTTTTATCAGCAGTTTGCTGGTGAAAGCAGAAATCTTATCCCTACCGTTGATTCGAATGACGTCACTCACTCATACATCCGAGCAAGGTCATGTGACACGTCTAAAAAAGACATCTGTACAGACGATAAATTGCTATTCTCAGTAAGTACATTACTCGAATTCTCTTGCCAGCGGGAGAACTCATTGCACACACCTCACCTGTTTGGGACCGGTTTGGAAGAGAAACTTTGATAAAGTCATGGGAAAAGTTGTGCGCTGCTGTGTGTGACTTGCCACGAAACAAGATTAAAGAAGAAAATAAGTGTGCAAGAAGATTTTATAGACATTTTTAAAAATATCGATTGCTGTTCCATCTTGATGAAGAAGACATTTAAAATTGGTTGCAAATCGACAATGACAGAAGTTATAAACCGATTAGAGAGGAAGGCATTACTGCATAATGCAGTGTTAGTGAAAATGAGGAGTATTGAGATTCAGACAGTGTTGATGGACTACGCACAAGCTGTAGCAAACGTAAAGAAATTTATGGTTTATTTGGAGAATAAAGCCGGAACATTGCCAACAGAACTTCTAATGTTAAAGCAGATGCGAGATCGAGCTGCTCGTTAAGCGGCACACTAAACTGAGACAGCAGAAGCTCACTGTTTTCTTTTTACTGTCGGCTAGTTTATAGCTATATTGTACAGTGAAGATACATAGGCTATTACGGTGCATATAGTGTATGTGCTTTAAGGCGAAAGTGTGCCGATAGAATTCCTAAAGTCCATTAATTTCAATAATATTGTACATGTCTTTTTTTACCGTTTTTTGTCATTCTATGGATAACCCGTAAATGTTCCGGTGTTGTTGGTATTTTTTGGTGGGTTACTTTATATAATGTTGACATAAACGTTTCACCATACGTGTTTTACACCAGTCCTGACTATGCCAATCTGTTATTGATTTATATCAAAGTCCGATTACACAAGCAATGACCGATGAACAAGACGCGTAACCGAGGTGCGTAGTTCAATTAGAGGTGTAAGAAGGAATTTAACCTTGGTGGAACGATTGCCAACACCACCTGCTTGCTGTGTCCGTCGCTCATTGGTTTGATGTCGTACCTCGGGAACCGGGCAGAAGGACGAGGGGTGGTTTATAAGGAATGTGGGTTAAGTTATAGCTTTAATTTATTGTGTAATGGAATGAGATGATGAGAAATAAATATGCACAATATGGAGTTAAAGTTTATACACATAATAAAACATATATCTGCACCATCCCTCATTCCCTTCGAAAGAAAACTGCACGAACTTGATAATGTTCATTATTCGAAAAGGATGGGCAGTCTGTTCCTGTCCTCAATAACCGCTGATAAAATAATCAAAGTCCGATGAGACGCATTCTGAATTATATATTTCAATGCAGCTTAAACTGTCTGGGCTTCTGGTTCCCTCCACCTTCGCGAAACAAAGGGCAGGCGCACGCCTTCCTATCGCTGAAAGGGGTTTGAACTGAGGGCGTGGTGCCATTCACCTGCCAACCTAAACTGCTGTTCCATATATAGAATATTACTTATAGTATTAAAAATGCTACATTTTAATCGTAAATTGAGAGAAAATAACAAAAAAACATTAATTTTTAGTGTGAGGTGAGGGAATTTTCTAGAGATTCCTGTAGCGGATATTTTATGTTGTTCTTGTGGCATCTGCAAGCGCGTGTTTCGGTGTGATGGTTTGGATGCAACATTCAAGATATCCATAGAGTAAAAAAGTCACCTGACAGGTTACATAAGGAGCTCTTACTTATAAAATACTACTGCTTGCATTAACTTTCTTTTAAACAAACGACTAGCAGAGATAACATTCTTGCTATGCTAAACAATTGAGCAGCAGTGTAATATACAATTCTTCTGCAAGGAAAATTCCTAGAGGATAGACGTACATCAGTTTTACTCTGCAAGTGTGCAGAAAAAGAAATACAAATAAATGCCTCTGTTGGCAATTAATTGTTCTCTCACACTGGCCGTGTGTAGGCTAAAATATGGAAAGTTAGACTGAAAAATTCAATACTGTAACTTTGTGGGTTCGTGAAATTAAAAGTCCAATTGCACAAACTCAAATGTTCTTTATTTCCACCAAATTACAGTTGGAACACTTGCCGATTACATTGAATTAGGTAATTACAATTCACCATTTCGTCTGTCACAGGTCCACATTGCACTCGCAATTACGTACAACTCCTGCAATGCACGTACACAGTCTTCCAGTCCGTTGACTATCACTGCGCTCCTACGGCTGCTGGCCAAGAACTACTCGACTCACCCACTGCAGGCCTTATATAGGGAGATCGCTGTTTCTGGAAGTCTCGTGGTACAGTGAATCATCCCGACTGTTCCAGACGGCAAGGAGAGGGGAAAGAGATGGCTACAGATGTTTTTTCAACCATCTCCTCGTTAGCGCTACAAGATAAATGGGTAGGCGTGGCCGATTACTTCCCGTCACTCACTCAGCCGTCAGTTGGTCGTGCCTTCCGATATTTGGGTGGCAATACCATAGCCGGGATTTGAACCAAGGATCTTCTGGTTGCCGTCCATTCGCTCTAACCCTTGAGCTACTACGGCTAACGTTCCGACATGACATTAAATTCTCCAACTGACTCGTATTTTCCCGGTAAACCACTTAGAAGGTCTCAAAAACACACTAATGGCGACTTACAACATGCAAGTACTTTAAGGCTCGGGCTGCATAGTTTGGACCACTATTAGATGGTGTGATGCATAATCGACCCATCAATCGTTATTGTATTCTTATATTTATAATTATTATTTTGCATTATTAGTAGCAAGAGAAAATGTAATTATCAATAATCTTCAAGATTTTGTAAGATTAAGCATCAAGTTGTACATGTGGAATAAATTGTGATTGAAAATTTAATCAATCAGTAGCAGAATTGAATATCTCTACGTTCCGAGACTCGACCCTGGGTGTAGAGAACATCGCTCGAGAGCAGCCGAGGTGAACTTTAAGAATTCTGCTAGAACTTCACCAAAGTTGAGAAATCCATCATCACCCTCTTAATCCAAAAATAAATCGCTACAGTCCTCAAGGTGCATTTTTAAAAGATCCTGAATTTTAAAATCAAATTTGAAATTTAATAGATTTTTAAGTGTATTTATAAAAGTCTATCCTACGCTGGGAAAAACTATACGTTAGCAGTGTGTGTTTTATATGTACCCCATTCTTCATATTCAAATAATTATTCCATCCAGAGAATATCACGAAAAGCCTGTACTACTGCAGAGCTGTTTCTTAAATAGTTCAAATTCTTTATGGTTGTTGTACGCTCACAGCACACATATTGGTCTGCAGGTAATAAATTTGGCGAAAGCAAATCAGATTTACATAATGACGATATCTGAATGCACGTCATTTCTTGCAACCTTAACTTGTGGGTGTTTATCTTGGTCCAAAAATCCCAACAACTAAGTATATTTTGGAACATCTTCACCAAAAACGCAATAATTACAACTCTTAAGTGTTCAACACGCCTTTCCCCCAAAGTTCCCTCCCCCATGGACTTTATTAATACTTTCAAGAAAGTTGGTGCCTGTCCCTTTAACTATGATACTGTATCAATACAGACATCATCACCGGCAAGTTAACTGAGTAAAGATAATTTATTGGACTCCCTGTACATGGCTGACGTAGCAACGCAATTCCATCTTCAGTGGAATGGAACCAGTTGCTGAGAAACATGGAGGACTTGCTGCAAATCCCCAAAGCCCAAAGCAGCCCACCTCGTAAGGAAACAGAAGGAAGATGGACTTATTAGCCAAATGTCTCAATCTAGTTGAGAGCACTCAGGACTCCTTCTACTGCAACTTTCCAATGTGCAGTAAATATTGCATGGACTCCGAACAGTCAACATGAAAGATTACTGGGTTTGCTGTAGGCCTATTCAGTCGATGTGAAAACTAGTACATCATGGATACAAGGCTGTTCTTGACATTTCATTATGACAAATGCCCAACAAATCAGACAAATAAACCTGTTTACATTCGTTATAAGAATCATGAAGTTTTAGTTTCACAAGACAAGGATTGGTAAGAACCAGATGATACGGTGTTGCAAAATTACCTTATCACTATTGCCAAATTAACTTACATTGCGAACTAACAGTAAGTTAGAAATTCTGTACTAAAATATTTTTCAAACGATTACGAAAAACGTATTGTCAAAACGGTGTTTAAATTCAATATGGTAAAACATCTAAGTGAAAAAAGTGGCTTGAAGCTATGCCACAATAATATGGAACCATATTAGAAAAAAATATCAACTGCTTGTTCAGTTCAGGCAATTACATCCAATAATATATCAGTAAAAAAAGCATTTTCTGCTTTGAGTGGAATCACATCTCTCACAAGATTCACAAGAGACTTAGCAGTAGCAGACACTTCCATTCAGCAAGAACTTCTATCTGAATTGAAGAAAAAACTGTTTTTGAGATAATCAGAAAGAGGGTTGATTCTCTTAAGCAGAAAAGATTGATTTAATATGCAAGGAACAGTTAATTGGTACAAATCCAGTTATTATACAAGCAAATACATTTATTATGTGTTTCAAATGGGAAGAGTTCTCGCCTGTAGCAAATCAGATGCTTTTGAACCTTCACCGTTGTCACGTCGTCATCCCCACTCTTTTATTTCCCTCTCTCTCGCACAGTTGTGAGTGTTCTTGGCGCTAGCGCAAACTGAATTTTCCAAAGTTTTATAATAATGCAGTTGTTGAAATAACAATTGCAACATGAATATTCCTATATTGCGCAAATGGTTTAAATATTTAGTTTAAAGTTAATTATAGTTTATGAATTACTTATTTTTCTAATCCCATGAAAATACCAATGGTACATTAGTATAGGTATGAATGTTACTTACGTTAAGAGATAATTCGTCATTGTCATTGTCTTCATCGTCTGAGTACTGCAAATTTATGATAATAGGTTCCAAAATCTCGTTACGTGCTCTTTCTTTCCATCTTATCTGATGTCTCACGCAGTTTTCCCAGTCTTGTTGTATTCCTTGTTAATTTCTTCGTGAATAAGTCGTTCAACGTCAGTCAGTTTAGAAATATTATTTCTATTTGCAACATAATTTGAGTCAACATTAACTCTATTGAATTGTTCTAGCAGTAGTAAGGGGGAAGGTGGATCGCGTCTCATTGATCCAGCTGATACACTTTTTCATGGAACAGTAACTGAGTAATGCTGCTTTGAACTCTCTAGAGTAAATAGAGATTACGAACCATTCATAAAAAAAGATATAATGTGACCAGACACGTTCTGCAGACTAGCAAGAAGTGTATTGTTGCCTCTCATCGAATTTAGCGAACACCTTGGCTTATTCAAAGTACATATTTCTTTTATCACGTCATGTCAAATGTTTACGTTTCAGTTCTTAGTAATTTAAAATACGTTCACGCATACATGCCAACCAATAATGATACTCATTACATTGCTTACGTCGAAATGCATTGTTAAAATATAATGTTATCTACTTTATTTGTATTAGGAAAACTATTTGAGCTAAAAATATAGGTTTTTACGGTTATGTTAAATACATTACTCTCTCCTTTCACGTGGAGCAGTTTTGGCAAAATATGAATTTTGCGCGTCACCTAGTAGCGCCCAAGGACAAACACCATACCATTTGAAACACATAATAGTTAATTTGTTTTTGAAGCTTATGTAATCTGAAAATGTGGCTGCTTTGCAGATAATGAATAATGAATGAATAATTTATTCGTGCAATTTCCTTTTTACAATCTTTTACATTATTATTTATAATTGATTATCTATCCTTCACTATTTCATCTATTACCTTGTTGCTACCTTGACTTACAAAACACCCTGGCCTTCTGATCTGCCAGGTAGCTCTTAACCACCATGCCTCCTTGTTACTCCTCACCCATTCCTCCCCGCCCTATCTTCCTTTCTTATATTCTTTATATTTCTTGTCCATTTCTTTTTACTTTCTGTAAGAACTCACCAATACTTCTTACCTTATTTTCTTCCTTTCCTGTTAACATTTTTATAGCTACTATGCTCTTCTCTACTTTCTCCCATTTTTCCTCCCAAACTTTTTTGCTCCATATTGGTAACTTCTCGCGTTTTGTTACTTAGTGTGTTATGCTTTCTTTTCCATCACACAATTTACAAATTCCCTTTTCCCTACCTCTTATCCCTCTTAGGAATATTTTCCTGTTCTCATCCAAGCTAGCCCTTCTCTCTTGCCTATTGCAGTAATTTACGTATGACCTTCGTCCCTAGTTTCTTTTATTTGTTTATAAAAGTTTAGTCATTTTATATTTTCTAGACTTCCCCATATTTCTTGCCTTTCTCTATCTTCTATTCTGCATGTATACAGCAGCTCTTAAACATGAAGTGACTTGGGACAATTTATACGTGATAGGGAAGCGAGAGAAGAGATTTTTTGTTGTAGTGGAAAGCTTGCACTATAAAATGCGTGCTACTATGTAATATAACATGCTGCACCACAAATATAATCTTTTAGGGAAGGGAAGGGTGGTTGGTAGAAACTTATTTGCTGGAGCAATAATGCAGGAGAGGTTGCCATGGAAACCATATAATACATGTCCTACCAGTAGCTGTCACAATCGCTTCTCCTTTAAAATGAACTAGGTTTCTTTCAATAGGGAATCAATCAGTTCTGCCTTCTGAAAGACAGCACTGCGATGTGTACAAGTATATGTTTTGCATTTATTAATTTTCCTTCAGCAATTCATATAAATGTCAAATATTAAAAAAAGCTTACCTACATGACAAAAATATCGTCGATCTTCTGTGAAAAGCTAATGAATACTTCTGCACTCGATCAAAATTTATATTATGTTGTATAATCGAGGTAACTTTAACTAGAGTAAATTGTTTAAATCTATTTTAAATATCACTTTATTTCAATCAGTATCTGTAGCATGTCACTTTACGAGATATTCAGCATTATCGACTCTACTTTTTCATTACTCTGTCATTGTGTTACTCATTATCATGTAAAAGATAACAGAATTGTGTTAGCAAACTTATCGAATGGATGTTTGTGTTATGGTAATTATTGATATATGCTTTGCTAAACTCCTGATGCTCAAATATTTTATTTTTCCTTGGCCTAAATTTTGTAGGCGAGCAATTGTTTCTTCAGGTCACGGTTTAGGATTGTTGTCATTAATTGTTGATTATAAATCACGCTAACTTTAACATTGTTTTAGTAATATTTTGTTGTAATACACTTAAAATTCGGCTGAAAAATTAATTATTACAGTTGTATAACAATTCTATGTCCATCCTTTTTCTCGTCTTGTTTCAGAAGTCCCTTTAGGCATATCCATAACCACGTGAAATTTCGCGTTCGTCCAGCTATGGCAATTTCCATAACGGCTAATTCCTCTTTACTTTTATGATTTTAATTTTAAAAACAACAAATATTTACGATCCTAATAAACTAACACAACATATCTGAAATATACAGATCATCTGTAAATATTAATAAACAACTGTAGAAGCGTAGCAGCAGGATATCTAATAAGACCACACATTTCAGAAAATCCGCCACTGCACACTTTTATTCTGCAATCTCTATACTTATATCAACTTCTCTAGAGATGACAGTGAAAACCTTACTGCAGTCGGAATTGGAGGTGTCTAGTCCAGACCTTTGCGCGGCATCATGAAAAATGAACGATATTTGGGTCATATGGGTCTTGCATCAAACTTCTATTTGACCCCTTCCAACTTTCTCCTTCAGCTTTGATCACCTTTCCCACCATGCACATAGTACGTAGCATATAAGGTACTGCATTTCATCCAGGAATTCAATACCGGGATTTCACTGCGAATACAAGATATTAAAAACATTTTTAGGAAAAGATTTTTGAGTGTGCATATATATGTGTGAACTTAAGGCTAACTTATTATTACCTGATATTAGATAATATTTATCAAAAGCAGTAACAAACAAGTTTACACATGTCCTCTTATGGCTGAGTTATTATTACATGACATTGAAGAATATGCAACAATGGGAAAAAGTTAGAATGACGCTTTCTTTTAGAACCTACATCTATAATGTATAGGGTAAGGGTACTACATTTCGGATAGGTGCCTAATTTCGGATGGCAAATTTTCTACTCCATGTGCTGATGCACTCCCTCGGAAATCACGTGAACAAGTAGGAGGAAGTACCAGGTGAACGAAATGAACCTCTAGCCATTATGCAGTTAGTTGCGGTGAAGTAGCATTCGTAAGTTGTTTTGTTCACGATCAGTGTTTGAAGAGCACTTTTCAGAGCGATATTTTTGAGCTTAAGGTAAGGTAATTACGTAATTACTGCCTGTAATATGTTAGTATATAATAGTTTTCTTATATGCATTAACATTTGAAATTACTTATATCTTGTTTATTCCGAGCTGTTATTTATCCAATATGGCGGAATTCTTAATTTGGGATACCACAGGGTATCGTAATTTCGGATATCCGAATTTAGGAATGAACAATATTTTACCGATCTAAAAGACCTTTTGTTCATCAGATGGCACCAGGACGCAGAAGGAGGTGGTCAGAAGAAGCAATGAGAGAAGCAGTAAAGGCTGTCATGGAGAAGAAAATGGGATTTTTAAAAGCTTCCAAATGGTATGACGCACCTCACTCTACACTACAGAATTATGTAAACCACAAACAGAAAAATATTGACAGTTTGTTGACTACAAAAATCGGAACAAAGTGCGCACTTGGTAAGAAGCTGGAAACCGAACTGGCTGCATACTGTACGCTTATGGATGATCGCTATTTTAGACTTAGAAGAAAAGACATTAGACGAATGACATTCCAGCTAGCTTTGATTAACAATGTAAAGCATCCATTTGATTCGAGTAGCGGTATGGCTTGTAAAAATACCTCAAGGATTTTATGAAAATACATTGGCTTATCGCACTACACAAAGTATCCGAAATTAGGCACCACTTTTGTAATCTAATCCAAATGCTGCCTAATGGTTTTCATTATGTCTTACGTGAATTTACTTTATAAGACATTTTTGAGTAATGCACTGTAAGCTTGTATGAATAAAGAATGTTGTAACAGAATTTCCTGTCTATTGATGCAGTAAAACATGTAGAGCATCCAAAAACATAATCGGTATCCGAAAAATGGCACCTTTACTAACATGCGTTTTAATACCCATTGTCGTAGCTCAGAGTAGTTGTAACAGCACCACTTATACATTAACACAGTGTTTCCATTAAAATCATCATTTTGCAGTTTTACATTTTATATCATATTGTGCAATGCCACGTAGTAAAATATTAGCCGCCGGAGAACAATTTTAAATTAGCTCGTTAATGCGTCCAACAAATTAAAAATATTGGAAGAAAATGTAGCCACATAATGGGACTCGAACCTTCCTCTCTGTGATTACAGCAGGTATCTTTTACTTAGCTAAGAGATTGCCTTCTATACAACTCAGATATTGGTTCTGTCAAAATCATAATTCCATGTGATTTTTTTTTTCTTTTTTCTTTTCAGACTCCGACTCCGACTCTTTCAACAAGAATTTCCTATCTTTAACATGTGATAGCTGCCATTGTTATAGAGTTACAGCAGTCATATTTTTCATATGGTCACAGTTTGGTGTGGGATTAGCTTGTGATGGCCTTTTGGTGTGGTATAGCAGGATGGTTGTTAAGGATTACTTGGTGAGCAGGAGTACTCTTTCAGGGTACACCAGTTCTCATCAGTCAAGGAAAAGTCCTGCTTCAATTTCCTGTGGATTGTATGTTCCACATATCTTACTTGTCGGATTGCTCTGCTCTTCTCACTTGCTATCACTCTCGTTGCGTCGCCTTGTCTCTTCGAGAATACTTAATCTTTGAAATCTAACTCCACTATTACCTCGCCATCAGATATTAAACTAACGCGTCTACTCCCTTATTAATAATAACTAAACACTAGTAACACAACTTCACTTATCTTATTTAAACCCTGGGGACCGGTTTCAAAGCAACCATCTGCTTTATCCTCAGCCACTCAGCTTGACATCCACCCACTAACTGACTGACTGACCTTGACCACTACCGGAGTTTGAAGGATAGCTCCTTATCTAACTGCCATCTACCGGGGACAACACAAACTTATTGATGATGTCTATAGGAGGGATATCAAAATTCATCACGCGATCCTTATTTTTCAAAATAAATATCTTCTCCCAAACCATTAAATCTATCGGTTCCTTCAATTGTTTCAATAATTTAACTTCTGGATTTACTTCATGATTATATGACCAAAAATGATCCGCCACTGCCGATTTCTCGGTCTGTTTATATTTAATATTTCTAAAATGTTCTTTCGCTCTGGTTTCTAAATTACGCTTAGTTCTGCCAATATAGATCTTATCGCATTCTAAACAGTTAACTTGATAAATACCGGATTTTTTGTTGTCTGAAATTTTGTCTTTTTTTAGAAAACTGTAGCAAATTCTTTATACTGTAATTATTATGAGCTGCTAGTATTATACCCACTTCTTTGAAAATTTTTTGGAACTTTTTATTTGCCCACGGATGATAAGTAAATTTTTTGAAAATATAATCCTGTTTTACTTTTTTAAGAGTGGAAACATCATTAAAATTTTTTTGATATTTAAATTTTTCCATTCTTCTGATTATAAAATCTTTATTAAAGCCGTTAATTAAAGCAGTGTTTACAATATGTTTATATTCCGCATTAAATTCTTCTTCATTTAGAGGTATGTTTATCAATCTGTAAATCAAACTATTAAAAACAGCAAATTTGTGTGACATAGGGTTAAAACTTTTATTTTTGATATAATTATCCGTGTGAGTTGACTTTCTATAGATGCCAAAACTTAATTTATTGTTATTTTTCATTATTTTTAGATCTAGAAAGGGGATGTAGCCATTGTTTTCAATTTCTATTGTGAACTTGATAGCTTTATCCTGTGAATTTAGAATATTTAAAGCCTCATCTATATATCTTTCAGGAACTATGGCAAAAATGTCATCTACGTATCTATACCATATTTTAAAAATTGAAGGAAAAGCTTTAGTGACTTCTATTTCAAAAAAACTCATAAATAGATCAGCAAGAAAGGGTGAAAGGGGACTACCCATGGATACTCCTGAAATTTGTTGAAAAACATTTCCATTGAAAGTAAAGAAATTTTGATCTAAACACAGATTAGTAAGTTTCATAAAATCTTCTACTGACTCCTTATCCAAATCATTAGAACTCAACCATTTTCTTAAAAACGTTAGAAGTTTTTCCTTGGGAATACTGGGAAATAGGGCAGTTACGTTAAAGGAAACAAGCCTATCATTTTTTGACAATACTATATTGCTGATCTTGTTTACTAACTCAAATGAGTTTTTTATACTTAAGCTGTTAAATCTATCAAAAGTATTAAACCTTTTGTTTAACCATTTTGCCAAATTATACGTGGGTGAATTTATAAAATTTACAATCGGTCTCATTTTATTGCCAGGTTTATGTATCTTCGGCAAGGCATACATCCTCGGTAACACTGGGTTACTGACTTTAACCATATGCTGTTCTTTTTTAGGTATGATTTAACCTCATTAAGTGTTTTATTTACATTTATAATGCACGATTTTAAAGGGTCATTCTTAATGCTTATGTAATCTTCTACTTGCAGTAAAAGTTCCACTCTGTTGTTGTACTCGTGTTTGTCTAATATTACAAGTTTGTTCCCTTTATCAGCTTTAGTAAATATAACATCTTTTTCTTTTAATGATTTAATGATATGTTTATTGTAATTTTCTTTAGGGTGGTTTTTATTTAAATTTTGCAAGATTTTGCTACATTTCATTTTAACCAATGCTTTATCATTTTCTTTTAAATCCTGACTTGCGATTTCAATGTCAACGACGTAATCTTCAATATTTTTTGAAAAACCTACACACGTTTTTATGCCTTTGTTTAGAAAGTTAGTTTCTTTTTCATTAAGATTACAAGTTGAAAGATTAATCACATTATCCTTTTTATTATTATTCTTTGTCGTTGCCCTTATTTCTCTTTGCTTTTCGCACAATCTTTATAATTTATCCTTTAATCTTTTTGTTTTATTCTTCATACTGAAATTAAGATTTGCCAATAATTTATTTTCAAAATTAAGCCAACCTACGTTTCCTAAAACCTTAATTAATTTTAGATGTAAGTTATATAATTTCAGTTCAATATTCTTTAAATTTTTGAAATGTAAATTCCTTTCTGTTTGAATAACTTTTCTATCTGCCGCCATTTGCTGAACACTATAATTTTGAAATTTAACGGTTTTTCTAACAAACACAGGTGTAACTCTACGTTTCAAACACATATTTAAAAAACGAATATCCGCAAAAGTGTGCCTTTTCTTTACTTGGAGTTTACAGAACTGTTTAATTTCATATTTAACATTATTAAAATTTAAATTGAACGAGTGAATACTCTTCTTTGAGCTATCCATACTCACCCCTATAGATTTAACAGCTTAAGTATAAAAAACTCATTTGAGTTAGTAAACAAGATCAGCAATATAGTATTGTCAAAAATGATAGGCTTGTTTCCTTTGACGTAACTGCCCTATTTCCCAGTATTCCCAAGGAAAAACTTCTAACGTTTTTAAGAAAATGGTTGAGTTCTAATGATTTGGATAAGGAGTCAATACAAGATTTTATGAAACTTACTAATCTGTGTTTAGATCAAAATTTCTTTACTTTCAATGGAAATGTTTTTCAACAAATTTCAGGAGTATCCATGGGTAGTCCCCTTTCACCCTTTCTTGCTGATCTATTTATGAGTTTTTTTGAAATAGAAGTCACTAAAGCTTTTCCTTCAATTTTTAAAATATGGTATAGATACGTAGATGACATTTTTGCCATAGTTCCTGAAAGATATATAGATGAAGCTTTAAATATTCTAAATTCACAGGGTAAAGCTATCAAGTTCACAATAGAAATTGAAAACAATGGCTACATCCCCTTTCTAGATCTAAAAATAATGAAAAATAACAATAAATTAAGTTTTGGCATCTATAGAAAGTCAACTCACACGGATAATTATATCAAAAATAAAAGTTTTAACCCTATGTCACACAAATTTGCTGTTTTTAATAGTTTGATTTACAGATTGATAAACATACCTCTAAATGAAGAAGAATTTAATGCGGAATATAAACATATTGTAAACACTGCTTTAATTAACGGCTTTAATAAAGATTTTATAATCAGAAGAATGGAAAAATTTAAATATCAAAAAACTTTTAATGATGTTTCCACTCTTAAAAAAGTAAAAGAGGATTATATTTTCAAAAAAATTTACTTATCATCCGTGGGCAAATAAAAAGTTCCAAAAATTTTTCAAAGAAGTGGGTATAATACTAGCAGCTCATAATAATTACAGTATAAAGAATTTGCTACAGTTTTCTAAAAAAGACAAAATTTCAGACAACAAAAAATCCGGTATTTATCAAGTTAGCTGTTTAGAATGCGATAAGATCTATATTGGCAGAACTAAGCGTAATTTAGAAACCAGAGCGAAAGAACATTTTAGAAATATTAAATATAAACAGACCGAGAAATCGGCAGTGGCGGATCATTTTTGGTCATATAATCATGAAGTAAATCCAGAAGTTAAATTATTGAAACAATTGAAGGAACCGATAGATTTAATGGTTTGGGAGAAGATATTTATTTTGAAAAATAAGGATCGCGTGATGAATTTTGATATCCCTCCTATAGACATCATCAATAAGTTTGTGTTGTCCCCGGTAGATGGCAGTTAGATAAGGAGCTATCCTTCAAACTCCGGTAGTGGTCAAGGTCAGTCAGTCAGTTAGTGGGTGGATGTCAAGCTGAGTGGCTGAGGATAAAGCAGATGGTTGCTTTGAAACCGGTCCCCAGGGTTTAAATAAGATAAGTGAAGTTGTGTTACTAGTGTTTAGTTATTATTAATAACCTAGTTTACTTCACTGTCAGCAGCTTCAGTTTTTTATATAGCGTCTACTCCCTTTCGTTGTAAACACCAGATTGACGCTTCTCACCTCGCCTACTTTCGGCTTCTTCCTAGAGTTGTTTGTCTATCTCCACCGCTTTTTTATTTGTTCTCTATTTCACGCCTATCAGGTGGTTTACACTAAGTTTTATTGGGGAGTTTATTTCTGCGATTTTACCATATTGGACATTTCCATTCAGTTTCATATATGCAGCAGTCACAGTTCCACCCCCTAAAGTTGTATGGCCCCATGGTGTCATAACAGTAGTGCATCCTGCCTCTACATACAGAACTCGTTATTGTTTCTGGCTCCGTGCCTTCGAAGGAATTTTGGACTCTATTGTCCTATTACTTGCGTATCCGGCCTCGTCTGCGCGTTCTAACTTAAATCAACTTTTTCCTTATATTTATTTCGTTTACTCGTTATTCCTATTATAATATTCTTTTTGAATTCATTTCTTATATCATATATTCCCAACAGCTTATTAATAATTTATATGGTTTCATCATCCCTTTCTTACATTCTTCTACTATGGTTTCTGCTTCAAGTTGTTATTGACAAATAGCCATTGAACGTTACATCATCCAGCAACGCGTAGAAATTGTGATTTTTTTTTTTTTTTACCAAAATTGATCAAACTTTCCGGGTATTGCGTGAAGTTTACGGTATGCATAATCATCCGTGCGAGAGCACGATTCGGCGTTTGATTGATAAATTTGAAAGAATGTTTCTGTCAGCGATCATAGAACACCTGTACGTAATTGATGTACATGCTCCAACGAAAGTATAGGCGCCGTTCCTGAGAGTGTACACGAGAACGGAAACAAATCGATTCTTTGTGGAACACAAGAATTGGCACTTTCGCCGACCACACGAAAAATCATCTTCAGCGACGAAGCCCATTTTTGAATGGATGATAAACAAAATTGCTGCTATTGGAGCAATTACAATCCAATGTTCCCGAATGGGAGTTTTTTGGATTGGGTTAGACTCGAGGGCGCAGTGGTTCCCGATATCCATGGGAGATTTTGTACGTCTGTTAAACGGGGTAAAGGGAGGCTTCAAGTTCCCGGGTGCTAGCCTGCAGAGCTAGTAGTCGGTGTGCTAGATCACCGGGCGCCCCAACCGAGGAAAGGTAATGAATCTTCCCGGATGGGTTAACGCGTGTAAGTGGCATATCCACTTCCGCACCGTAATAGGGGTGGGGGAGCTTGTTCTCTTCCAGGTCTGGCCCTAATGGAAAGAGCCCCGGAGTGTGCCAGGCGCCCCTTTGGGGAGAGCTTAGTACAGTATACCACAGGAAGGAACTCTACGAGCCCTGAGACGTAGGGGATTGCAGAAGGTTCCCACACCCTCGCTGGACAGGTTTATGACACCCCATGTCAGTTCAGTTACAGACCACTCAAAAACATTCTGACGGTTTCTACTTTAGTGAGTGAATCTTCTCGGTTTTAGTGGACACAGTGAATAGGGCGCATGTTTTTTTAACGATTCTGCTCCTTGTGTATAATGCGTTTTCTGTCTCATGCATTCGCTGTCCTTGTCCAACTGAGTAAGGGTGGCGCATTCCTTTCAGAGATTTACTCTGCGTTGGTGGACAGTAGCTCCCGGGTACATAGAGAGAGAGGCCGGTTTTTACCGACCAAGTTGAATTGAATCACAATCTAATGCATATTCAAGAACGACCACTTCATCCCATAAAGTTACTGTGTGCTGTGGATTTTGGTATGGTGTAATTATTGGTCCATATTTTTTCCAAGATGAACTTGGAGAAACTCTGTCAATGGAGAAACATACCGGGCTCTTATGACGGATTACTTTTGGCCTTCAATTGGATGGCAAGGATCTGAAACATCTGGTTCCAGCAAGATGGTTCCATATGTCATACTGCTTTCCAAATGATCTATCTTTTGATGGAGAAGTTGAGAGGTTTCATCATTTCCCGTGGTGGTGATGTAAATTGGCCCCCGAAATCATGTGATTTAACACCGTTGCATTACTTCTTGTGGGATTATGTTGAATCTAGAGTTTGTCAGCAAGCCAGAAACAGTAAATAATCTTATGAGTAACATTACCCGTGTTAGTCTTGTTGAAAGAACCTTTAGTTACTAGCTCAGATGTAAAGGAATTGCTACTTGCTTAGTAGATGTACTCAATTTTTCGTCATACTGGGTTAATACAGAAACTTTCGAAGTGAGTAATGCGTTATAATGGCCACCACGACCCAATACATCAGAGGAAGACGGTTAGTGGCGGTGTGACGTCAGCTCTGTCAGTTCTAACAGTCAAATATGCTCCCGAATGAAAGGCAGATTAGCGTGTGGCGTCACGGTGCTAATTTCTCGTGCTCAAGAGGAAGGAAATAGTTTGTGTTGGGGTTCCGACACCTCATGAAAGACAGGAAACGTATCAGTTATTAATAATATGTAAAACTTACTTTTTGGGTGTTATATTAATGCTGACTGCTTTAGTTACACAATTGGTCACATTTTATAAACAATTACATTTAAGCTCTGTGCTATGAGAAAATATATAGAACTTCAACTTGTAGTTTATCTGAAGGACGGACATGTTATTACGTAAATAAAATAAAACAAAGTAATTTTCTCTGCAAATTAGAGGAAACCCATTTAGAACAAAATTATATGGACATTTTCTGAGACTTTGTTTAATTTTTCTTCAACTAGATTATCAATGTCAGGACGTAATATCTGGGGAATTTGTAATCGAAGGCTGCATTTTTGGGGTTGGGACTTACCTAATTTCATAACAGAAAAGAAATATTCGGACACATATGTCGAGCCAAACATACACAATGTCCGTGCGGCAAGTGAGTACAACCTCGGAAATCTGGTTTGGGGGACATTCTTGTAAAAATCAGCCAACTCTTTCTTGTATATATATTTGTCCTTCAATAAACCGTCACATTGTAACCATTAGGTACATGGCAGCTACATTGTTATTATCGAGTGTGCTACATCTGACTGAATCCTCCGATTCTGCACTCGAGCGCCGCTTACATAGGCAACTTGGCACTACACGACTCTTGCCCCACGTCGGCTGAAATACGTCACAACTGTCGAAGCTGACCAAGTACCATGCTGCCCTCCTCTGCAATACATTTACGAACATCCCCGCTGTAATTTTCATACCGTGTAGTCAAGGTTTGCCTGACAGATACTGACTCGCGAAATGGTGAAAGATAGTACGAGTAATCAAATGCACATAGTTTAATTTCAGATTATTACTACCAAACAATAAAGGAATTACAATTTACCCGAAATAATAAGGTACAAGGGATTATTAAAGATTGAACGGGTGGAGGGACACTTGACGCATAGATGTTTCTAAGCCAGTATTAAGAGTTCCCTAGGCATCACTTTATAATAATTTTCAAGCATAGGAATTTTTAAAAAGTTGGCTTTAAATTATCTACACTAAAGCCACATACTAATAAAAGAACTTACCATAGTAAATGCTATCTGCAAAACATTATACTCCTATAAGAGCAACAATTCAGCTAATTAGGCTATTAATTGTTGCATCGTGCACATAAATCGTCATAATTAAAGATGATGATTATAAATATTTAATAGGTACAGAGGCCGACAGAAGTATTCGAATAATATAACATGTAACATTGTACGTACTATGAATACTGTAATATTTTTTTGGCAGCGTTGAATTATTAAACATATAAACATTAACCTTTTGCGTCTCGGAAACAATATATAAAATGTCACTTTGCATGTATTTATTACACAATCTGTTCTGTATTTATTCTATTGTCCCTCTTACTGGAGGACATAAGTTTTTGAACTTACCTAGTCGAACAGAGAGAAAGGTTGTTGGACGTACCCTACACGCGTCTGCCATATAGTAGTTGTTTATGCTATGCCTCGAGACAGTGTGCTCAAAGTTATTCAGCCGATTGTGAACTCACAGGTAATATGGGACGTAAAGGTAAGGAGACAACGGTGGCAGAGAGGAATATCATGATAAATATGTACAGACACAACAAATCTCTCTCTGAAATTGCCAAAACAATTAACACAAGCAAAACTACAATGTTCTGCATAATTCAGCACTTCAAACAGACAAATACTGTTGTAAATAAACTTAGAAATGGTGATCCTTCTAAACTCATTACCAGAGATAAAAGGCAAAAAATAAAAATGGTGAAGCAGAATCTGATGGTCACTGCATCTGAGATTAGAGGATGCCTTAAGCAATATTCTGGCACTGTGGTTCACACCAGAACAGTTGAACGGGTTTTAAATAGTACTGGGTGCAATGCCCGCATTCCTGGCAAGGAACCATCTGTTAATAAGGTGAATAAGAAAATGAGCATAGAATTTGCTAGAGAGTAACAGAATTCTGGGATAAAGATCTCTGGTCGGTCGAAAGCAAATTCTGCCTATATAATCGTGATGGACGTCTTAAAGTGTGGAGACTGCCAAATACAGAATGGGAACCTAAGAACATGGTAGCTACAGTGAAACATGGTGGCAGTAGTGTGATGGTATGCGGCTATATAGCTTCATCTGGCTTTGGGGAACTGGTGTTCATAGATGGGATCATGGACAAATTTGAATACAAGAGGATTCTTGAAAACAATCTTAAAAAGAGTGCAGAGAAGCTGGGATTAGGGCATGATTATTACTTCCAGCAGGACAACGATCCGAAGCATACTGCTGAAATTGTAAGGCTTTGGATCGTGTACAGCACTCTCCACACTTTGAAGACATCGCCCCAATCTCCAGATTTGAATCCTATAGAGAACATCTGGAAGGAACTCGAGGAGCGTGTGTGGAAGCATCACATCAGAAGCAAGGGCCATCTGAAAGAGCTTCTTCAAACAGAGTGGAGAAATATGGACTATGCAGTCACTAAACAACATATACAGACAATGCTATAGCTATAAAATATAAGTAGTAAATATGCTTACCTTAGTATACTTAACTTACTACTCTGTAAGTTTTGGCCCATTTTGCCATTATGTTATACACTTTTAGGTTATTGTGTTTTTACAGTTATGTAATCATTCTCTTGAATTTGTGGTGAGAGTTGTATATTACTGCAATTTTATAAGGATAAATTTTGAAATATAGTAAATTTCTGTACTTGTCTGAAAAAATAACACAATTTTGTACACGATTTGGAGAAAAAAATTTTGTATTGGTTGCTTGTAGGTGGAGGAGTGGATTACTATTCAAATTACGATAGCATTAATAAGGAAATGAGTATAAGAGAACTTATATATATAATAATGGTATATTATCCAACAATAACATAACTATTGAGAGCAAATTTAACCTAAGAAGATGCTATTAATTTTGTAGAAAACACACAAAACCATTGATCATGCCATGACTAGGGGACAGGTATTACGGTTGTAAATTCATGCTCCAAAATATAAAGGATGAGGCCAACTTTCATTATTTCGTGTTTTTCAGTGAATACTGCGAGTTTTCTTTTGTCCCTGCCCTTGTGTTAAGAAGTCCTCGTTAACATTCAAGTTTTATAGCAGTAACGCCCTCATTAATTTCCTTTGCATACTCTTCAACAGGTGTGGAACAAACAGATGCTTTCATTACAGATTTAAATTATTTCATAATTATTTATTAACCTAAAGTTTTGCTTCCATAGTTATATTGTTCTGTATCATATGTTAATACATTTCGTAAATATCAATTTGAAGTTTATTTGTTACATGTTGTTGACTTTTTTAAAATATTTTAACTCTCTAAATCTTATCTCTGAAATATTTTGGTTCATCGAAATCAGTTTATTATTATTATTATTATTATTATTATTATTATTATTATTATTATTATTATTATTATTATTATTATTATTATTATTATTATTATTATTATTATTATTATTATTATTATTATTATTATTATTATTATTATTATTATTATTATTATTATTATTATTATTATTATTATTATTATTATTATTATTATTATTATTATTATTATTATTATTATTATTATTATTATTATTATTATTATTATTATTATTATTATTATTATTATTATTATTATTATTATTATTATTATTATTATTATTATTATTATTATTATTATTATTATTATTATTATTATTATTATTATTATTATTATTATTATTATTATTATTATTATTATTATTATTATTATTATTATTATTATTATTATTATTATTATTATTATTATTATTATTATTATTATTATTATTATTATTATTATTATTATTATTATTATTATTATTATTATTATTATTATTATTATTATTATTATTATTATTATTATTATTATTATTATTATTATTATTATTATTATTATTATTATCATTATTATTATTATTATCATTATTATTATCATTATTATCATTATCATTATTATCATTATCATTATTATTATCATTATTATTATTATCATTATTATAATTATCATTATTATTATTATCATTATTATTATTATTATTATTATTATGATTATTATTATTATTATTATTATTATTATTATTATTATTATTATTATTATTATTATTATTATTATTATTATTATTATTATTCATTATCATTATTATTATTCATTATCATTATCATTATTATTCATTATCATTATCATTATTATTCATTATCATTATCATTATTATTATCATTATCATTATTATTATCATTATCATTATTATTATCATTATCATTATTATTATTATTATTATCATTATCATTATTATTATTATTATTATTATTATTATTATTATTATTATTATTATTATTATTATTATTATTATTATTATTATTATTATTATTATTATTATTATTATTATTATTATTATTATTATTATTATTATTGTTATTGTTATTGTTATTGTTATTGTTATTATTATTATTATTATTATTATTATTATTATTATTATTATTATTATTATTATTATTATTATTATTATTATTATTATTATTATTATTATTATTATTATTATTATTATTATTATTATTATTATTATTATTATTATTATTATTATTATTATTATTATTATTATTATTATTATTATTATTATTATTATTATTATTATTATTATTATTATTATTATTATTATTATTATTATTATTATTATTATTATTATTATTATTATTATTATTATTATTATTATTATTATTATTATTATTATTATTATTATTATTATTATTATTATTATTATTATTATTATTATTATTATTATTATTATTATTATTATTATTATTATTATTATTATTATTATTATTATTATTATTATTATTATTATTACAGTACGCTGTGATGGTAGACCAGTGTACCTAGCTAACTTCGTGTCTAGAGACAGAGGGGCTCATGTTTGATGTATATCGGTACTAAAGGGCTGGAATAGCTAGTATCCGGCCACACAGTGTCTCTGGAGATCAATTGAGGAGCCACTCGACGAAGTAGCGGGAAGTAGCTTCCCGAAAGCCGCAGGACTGCGGTCAGAGAATTCCAAATGCACACACTATGTCGCCTCCCAACCCGCCCTCTAGGTATCATGTCCGGAGAAACTGCGGCTCTAACTCAATAATTACCTTCCAAGACCCAATATATCGATCGAAGATCAGTAGCCACCGTTTAGAAGACGCAATCCCGGAATCAAACAGTAGGTATTTCGACCTCTTGTATTAAGTGTTTGTGTTGAAATACCAATGACATCATGGAATATTAAACATACGGGTTTCTACTACATCCGAATGCACTTACAGAGTACATCACACCTTTGTTCATGCTCTATTTCTGTTTCATTTATCTAGATTAATTTCTGGCACTGTAAAGTGTGATCCATATCAACTTGAACCATTTCAATAGGCTATAACCTTTTAACCAATAATAGGACGCACGTGCAAGTTTGGGAGAATATAATACACAACTGGGAGATTAAATTACACTATTTATACCGATTTCCGTTTTTAAGGTCGGTTTCCAAGAGGAGCTGAACTGAAACCCAGCATTACGATTAAGCGTGCTCCTTTCGGAGGAAATGGCCAAAATCTCCTTAACTCTCCGCTACCAGTAGCTGTTGCATATTGCCAAGATGGTCGTCTCCCGATGGTCGTTATCAAAACAATGCTCTGCCAGCCTAGACTTCTCAGGTTGCATGTTAGTTTATTCTGGTAGCCATGGTCCTTCCAGTTTGTCCTATATATGGTGTCCCACACTCACAGGGAATGCAAACACAAACACAGAGAAACAAAAACAGTGTATAACAGCAGCTCAAGCAATTGATTAATTTATTACATATTTTATTTGCTTATTTCATGTAGTCCTTAGATAGTTTTATTGGTGAGAGTTTCAGTTATATACACTGTTATATTTTTCTCTAGACCTAAATGTTCCATTTGCACATTTATTGAGAAAATCAAAGATTGTAGTAACTTCTGTTACAACCTAGCAGATATACTGCAAGATAAACAACTGGAATTGATCATATTTAGAGAATTTATGAAGATTATTGGTCAACATCAAATACGCAACATATGAGAAGCGTCAATATAAAATGAAGGAAGTTTTGCATTACGTTATATGTATTTAAAACAGACACCAATAATAATGACGAACAATAAAGGAAGCCTTATATTACATTTTGATTAAATTTTTAATGTACTTTGGATGTCATTTTTCGGTAAATGTTTTCCCATCTGGCTGAGATACGAGTACGGGTTGATCATTTGTGTCACAGCACTACTCCGTCAGTGTCAGGCAGAGAGAAATGGGCTAAAGGAAATAACAGGACATGGCTCTATTATCGGAAAATCTCCAGAAGGAGCTCTGAAAATAAGTTTCAAAAAAGAGAGGAAGAAAGTAATTTTCATAAGAGGTTTAAAAGTTCTGAAAAGGCGGCAGAAACGAACTAGCTTTCCTTGTCTTAGCCAGCACAATCTCTAAGTGAAGGATATTGAAACACAGATTGGAACTCGAAGATAAATTTCCTTGGATTTAATATTAATAAAGTCCTTAAATATAATAAAGAAGTAGTTAAAGCTTAGAAGATTTATGCTTTCTTTTATTAAATATACAGTTTTCCACACAAGTGGTATGATAACTGCCATAAAATAGGGAATCTTTGTATTTTATGCACTTTTGTTTTCAATACTTTGGTTAAAAGAAAGAAATTTGCCATTTTTCCTGAATTGATTCATTTATTCCCAGGAAACATCTCCAATGCATTTTTTACTGTGATAAAAAACGCATGTTTCTGAATACCCTTCTCGAGTTTTCAGTCGCTGAATCGAAGACACGTTAGAACAATCTAAGCATTGGATATATTAATGTTTTTATTTTGTACAGCACTGCATGAAAGCTCCATATCTCATATGCTACTGAAAAAATCCTTACCAACTTTTCATGCTGATAGTACAGAAAGGACTAAATCAGAAGGATTCATAGCTAAATAATATAAAGGTAATTATGTTATAAACAGGGTTTGGTGTCATGTGGGAAAATATGGAACTGTTGCAAAGTGGATTTTTAAAGAACTTGGGTTACAAAAGGAAGATACTGAAAGGCAAGAAATGATAGGAAGTTTCAATTTTAAAAGCTCATTGGAAGTTTATAGAGAGATGAAAGTAATACAGCAAGCGTCAGATAGGCCTACCGCTACGGCCTGCATCCCGTTTACCGGCAATCTATCCGGCAGAATCAGCAGAATTCTGGCCAAATACAACGTCAGGACCATCCACAAGCCACCTTCTAAGATTAAATATCTCTTGAGGCCAGTGAAAGACAAACTGGGCTTCCAAGTTCCGGGAGTGTACCGCATTCTCGGTAAAGGTGGGACACCGTATATAGGAAAAACCGTAAGAACCATCGCTACCAGAATAATCGGACACATTCGTTTAATGCAACCTGGGAAGTATGGGCTGGCAGAGCATTGTTTTGATAACGACCATAGAGCCAGTTTTCGGGAGACAACCATCTTGGTAATATGCAACAGTTACTGAGAGCGGAGAATTAAGGAGGCTTTGGCCATTTCTTCCGAAAGGAGCACGGTTAATCGTAATGCTGGATTTGAGTTCAGCTCCTCATGGAAACCGGCCTTATGAATGGAAATCATTCGACTTAAGAGGCACAGATCAATAAATCTTGATAATCAAGTTAAGTGGTTACGTTTCTTTAACCCAATTAATTTTCTATACTCACGCCATCTCCTGACCTGGCGTGAAAATACTCTTTTGTTCAGTAATGCCAATTTTGATAGTGTTTTGTCTTTGTTTATATTTGTGTTATATCGAGTGATTCATTTGTGGTTATAAAATTTAATAAATATCCTGATGATGGGAGGGATGCACACTCCCGAACCGTCGATTTCTAATCGTCTTTTCACCTGGCTTGCTGCCCGAAATGAAATTGAGCATATTCGTCGCCGGGAAAGCTTCAGGTCTTATTTTAGGGATAAATACATTAATTCTAGTGATAAAGCATCAGGAGAAAGCTTTGCAAGGGCCACAACAGGGGTGGTGAAATTGAAGGGTTTGGCAAGACGGAGGGATCTGGAGAAATGCCCATTGTGTCACCAAAGGGACAAAGAATAGCATTTGCTTTTAGAATGCGAAGGAACTAGGACGCTTATGGAGAGTATATGCAAAAAGAATGGTGAAGGTTTCCAAAGGAAATTCAAGCAATGAAGTTAATGAGTGTAAAAACTAGGAAAAAATTAATTGAAATTGGTAACTTTTTGGGCAAAGTAAGAGGCAAGTGGTTGAGAAAGATAACTAAACACGACAAAAATGAAACTGAAGTTATTTCAAATATGATGCACATAGGGACCCATTATCTCGACAATCTCAGAGTTTGAGTCCATTGGGCCCAAGGGTAAGCAGCAACTCAGTGTAGTAATAAGTATGTAAATGTATAATAATTTGTAAATGAATGGAAATAAACATTACTTACTTGCTTATCAACTTTTCCCACACAATTTGTACCTTCACTTGCGAAAAAACGCTGCGTTCCCCCCGCCGTATCCTGTGCTATTTTTACAGTTGATGTACTGATTCATCTGTAAAGGGGTTTTTCTATTAAAATAGCTACGAAAGATACTTGCAAAGTAAAAAATGTCTAAGAGGTATACCCTTCGAAGCGTTTTATTCCCCCCTCTTCATTTAGGTTATTCTGTTACTTACACTAACTTCCAAAGCACAGAAGCTTGATTTTTTCTATGTATATCTGAATGTTCATAAAGCACTATAGAGTGTTATACGAGATGGGCCAAAACATATTAAAATTACGCCTGACGTTGTAACTAAAGGCTCTTTTTAAGTCTTCCAACGTAGTGATAGTCGTTTCATTCATAGGTGAAATGACGCCGAATAAGTCAGGGTTCATAGAACTTGAGTTATCCAACATTCCCTTTCAGGATAGAGGAAAATCTCAGAAAAATCTAATCCAGATAACTCACTCTGAGAGAGATTTGAACTCGGGACCTCTTGAACGTAGAACGTGATTGATATCACGTGGAGAAGTATATGTCTGATCGGTTAAATATAGATATGGGTAGATTCTTAACGGATGGACACAACGAACTCTACTCCTGCTAATGAAGAATGAGATATATAACGCGTGTCGAGTTCATATTTTCCATCAATGCTTTATATATTTGTAATCTTTAACAATGACAGCTTCTTTCCTTACATCTTCAGTATGATCCATGTAAACCTGAACCATTTCAATAGGCCATTATATATATAGGCTGTCTCTAAAGTCACTACTCATTTCAATGAAGGAAGACAGCGATTGAAAAATCAATAATCTAGTGCCCTTCTACATGACCTCCATCTAGCTCAAAACACATACGCCAACTTTCAGTAGTGGAACGAAATGTAGACTGTAACATGTCAACCGTAGGTCGAACTGCTGCTTCCCTATACGATAGTTTCGTAACTCAGGCAGACCATTCACTTTGCTAGTGTATACTTTAGATTTAATGTACCCCATATAAAAAGTCTAAAGGAGTAAGGTGCGGTGAACGGGAAGCCCACAGCGCAGGTGAACCTCTGCCTATCCTTGGAAAGGTTCTGTTCAGGTAATCACGGACGATGTTTGCAAAATGTGGAGGCGCACCATCTTGCAGAAACACAACTGTATCCAGTATGCCATACTCTTGAAGCTGCGGTTCTAGGAACAGTTCTAACATGTTGAGGTAGATGTTACCTGTTATTGACCTTACGGCAAAGAAAAATGGGCCATACAGTTTTGTGTTTGTCATAGCCAACCAAACATTGACTTTCGGTGTATCACGTTCCCGCTCCGATACCTTATGTGGTTCTTCATGTGCCCATATTCGGCTGTTGTGTCTGTGTACTTTCCCACAAACATGAAAAGTGGCTTCATCGGAGAATAAAATGTTGTCCATTAAATTCTCATTCTCTACACATTCCAGGAGGTCATAACACATTGCTCGACGACAGGCGAAATCCTCGTTCTCAAGATGGTGCAGAACTTGAATGTGATACGGACGTTTTCGTAAAGCGAAACGTAGAATTTTCCACACTGTGTTGCGAGGGAAGTTCAATTCCCTACTGAGGCGTCGAATGCCTTCGGACTCCTATCACTGGCAATTTGAACCTTCTGCACTGTTTCTGCCAAGACGTGTGGTCGTCCAGGACGTGTCTCATCACACACACTGCCAGTATGCTTAAATTTGTTCACAAGCAGACGAATGTCTGCCCTTGATGGGGCTGGTTTGTGGAATTTACGGGTAAATTCCGCTCTGGCGTCTTCATATGACAATCCGCGTACACGTGCACAAACAATGGCAACCCGTTCTTCTTTGCTAAACATTTTGCACTGAGATACCAGTATCTGAAAAGAAAAGAAACAAAATATTGCGTTTTCATTGAAATGGATAGTGACTTTGGAGACACGCTATATATTTCCTCGGTAAACCCATAAGGGCTCTCACATCCCAGATTACACCATGTGTGGCGACTTACTATTGTAAGTACTTGAGCCCCGGGCTGTATACAGCTAGTGTGAAGAAATGAATAATTTCCATCAATTAAAGCAAATTTGTATTACAGAGGGTTGAGACTTTTATTTTTTATATAGTTATCAGTGCGAGTTGATTTCCTATAAATGCCCAAGTTTAATTTACTGTTATATTTTATTATTTTTATATCCAGGAAAGGGAAGAAACCATTGTTTTCAATTTCTAATGCGAACTTCATAGCTTTATCCTGAAAATTTAGAAGTTTAAAACAATCATCTACGTGTCTTTGAGGAACTAGGGCAGAAATATCATTTACAGATGTATTAAATGTTTTGAAGATTGAAGGTAAAGCTTTAGTGACTTATATTTAAAAAGATTAGCGAGAAAAGGTGAAAGACGAACTACCCATAGCTATTCCAGAGGTTTTTTGAAAAAAAAATTCTATTGAAAGTACAGATAGTTTGGTCTAAACACAGATGAGTAAGTTGCATAAAATCATCTACTCAATTCTTATTCAAATCTATAGAATTCAACATAAAAATTAGCTGTTTACGCTTATATGCACATTTTAATCCGAATAGAGCTTTTACTGTTTTAATAATACGAATCATCTATGTGGACTATGTAGCAGTTACATGTACACTTAATGTTGTTAGGAATAGTCAAATATATTAGTATTTATAATAAAATAAAGAAGTGCTGGAAAGTGGGTAATGGTATAACCATGGCAACGGATCATGAGTTGTTGAACATTTTAAGAAGATTGATGCATAACTAGCGTGTGAGAAAGAAGATATAGTTCACCGTGGAATCTACCGCTGTTGTATAAAGACCACATTAATAATATTTGTGGTTGTTTCAAAGAATTTAAAATTGTTTATGAGAAATAAATTTCCATCTTTGAACAAGAAAAGTATTATTCATTCTTTAAAGAGAGTAATACACTCTTTATCAGCCCCGCGATCCTGAGAAAGGAAAAGATCTCATTGCTCAGCAATTAAAATGCGCCTGATTATCCAGAGTTGCAGGAGAAACTCCTAAATTTCTTCTAGATTATCACCAAAGGTGAGAAATTAATCTGCATCTACCTTCATCCCAAATAATCCTGCTTCAAGACGGAGATAATCGCATCATAATCATATTCCAAAATAATTCTTTCAACTATGTAACATGCTTGTTTATGGTTGCTTTATTGCTATTCTTTATTTATAGCCACTTTGACTACTTGAGTAGGCACATCGCAACTTTTCTGCATATGCACAGCAATAATGCATTACTCGTACACTACATTGATTATGGTACATATTGATTAAAATTCTTACAAAGGTATTTTACATTGTTAATTCATTACAACATATTATACATATTTTATTTGAGATATGAATCTCTCTGTATATGATGATGATGATTATGATGATGATTATGATGATGGTAGTTGGCACTGCAGGCCATGAAGGCCCTTGGCCTCCCTAACCACCCTCTTCCATTCTACTTGGTCCTCTGCTTTTCTTCTCCAGCGTTTAACCACCCAACTTTCTCAAGTCGTCTTCTATATCATCTATCCATCTTTTCCTGGGTTTTCCTCTTCTCCTTCTGCCATCCAGCTTTCCTATGAATATCTTAACTACACTGGTTTCCGGCATTCTCTGCACATGGCCAATCCACCTTATTCTTCCTTGTTTAAATTTCACTGCTATATTTTGTTGTCCAAATAGGCACTGTAATTCCAAGTTAGTCCGAATTCTCCATCCGCCCAAGTCTCTTATCGCTCCAAATATATTTCTCAAAATCTTCCTTTCCCACTGTAATAACCACTGTTCTTCTCTGGTTGTCAACACCCAACTTTCTGAACTATACATTATTATTGGTCTCAGTACAGTTGTATTTAGTATTCCTACTGACGTTACTTGATTTAAACATATTCTGCAAGCATAGCAACACAAGTTACCACTTGCCATTCTTTCTTGAATTTTCACTGATGTTTTATATCTACTGTTACTATAGATCCCAGGTAGTCTTTGGTATTATTTCTCATGTAATTTAACTGTACGTTCTCTTCTTCTTCTTCTTCTTCTTCTTCTTCTTCTTCTTCTTCTTCTTCTTCTTCTTCTTGCATCCCCATCACCTCCTATCTTCATATGTTTGGTTTTACTAATGCTCACTACCAATCCTAGATCTTGTGCTTTATCTTCCAACACTACAAAACTTTCCTAAAGAGCTCTTATATTCCTTGCGTGAATTGCCACATCGTCAGCATATGCCGCTATTTGTACTGATCTGGAAAGTATGGTTCCTCCAAGGTTTATGGGTAATTGTCGGATTACTTTTTCCAGTGCTAAATTAAACATCAGTGTGGATGACACATCGCCTTGCCTCAATGCCCTCTCCAAGGTAAACGTACCTGATAAATCTTGTTCCATTCTATCCCTGCATTTTGTCAATTACATAGTCATTCTTGTCAATCTCACCAGTTTCTTTGGTATTACGAACTCTCTCACTATCTGATAAATTTTAGCTCTATCAAAGCTGTCATACGCTTGTTTAAAATCTACATACAGCTGATGAAGATGTCATATTCATAAAAATTTTCCAGTATTTGTCGTAATATAAAAATCTGGTCGAATGTAGAGCGTTGTTTCCTAAATCCTACTTGGTAATCCCCAAGTATCTTTTCTAACCATCGCTCCAGTCACATGACAAGTATCTTGCCAAAACTTTGTTAGTTCCATCTAGCATTACAATCCCACGGTAATTTCCACCCTCTGCCTTGTCTCTTTTTTATGTATTGGACAGATTATTCCCACATTCCAGTCATTTGGCATTTCTTACTTTGTCCATATTTCTGTAATTAATTCGCAAACAGTCTTCTCCAGTTCTTCTTTCCATATTTCAGTAACTCCGGCTCTATTCCGTCTTTTCCTGCTCTGTCTGTATATACACAGGGATACTATCTCCTCTTCGCTGCATGGAATAACATATACATTCAGAGGTGTTTGTGATACGAAAATTGTAAGTACTGCAGTGGGGGCATTTTCTTCGGTGAGTCAGAAAGAATGAGTTAATCATGAATAGCCTACTCGTAAACCACCAACAAAAATTTGATATTTCCCTTTCACTGATGCAATACGCCGAATAGCTCTGAGTATTGGATATTCTTCTGTTGGAGGTAGCAAAGTCACTTTTATGGGTCTCCCCAAGAGTTTCTTCGTTGCCTAATATTCCACAGCGGAATGAAATCCAGGAATTAAGTATTTCAGTTATAAAGGTCTTGGATATTTTCAATTAATTTTATCAGTTGAAGGGTTTCGATTACTCTGAAGAGGCTTCAGTAAATTAGAATTGAACTTCATGCTTTGATAGGATAAAATAAAATAAATTTGATAGCATACAGCTCAGAGGAGAAAATGGAAAATAAGTCTGGAAGCTTGTACACTCAGTTTCATTGATGCTGTCCCTGCAACTTCGGGAGGTATTCTATTGGTTGTCATATTTTGATTATGTGCAGGGAGGAGGGTGTCTATCTGTTTAAGTTTTCGTTTATGGCTACAGTTCCGTGTTATTCACATATGAATATATAATTTTGATCCATAGGTTTACTAGTAATCGCTTATAATAGCCATGTTTAGATATATAATTAAGTAAAATTATGTTTGGCAGGATTATTCCAGAAAATAATACTTTTAATTGTAACAATACAACACTGAAGTAAATTACAACTTTTACTCTAAATAGGACGTATTTACTAAGCGTTATTTGAATAATCTCTCCAATCAAAATGCATAGAATGTATTAAATTGTAAAACTGAAGTAATTTACATATTATACTTGCAATAACGACCCTATAAATCGAAACACGTCGACCAAAACGAGTCATCATTCCCTACGTGCAATCATTCCAACAGGCAGAAGCCGCCGAGATAAGTTTAGTTACTAAAGGTGGGGTATAAATAGAATAAATAACAAACACCACGTATCTGAAGAATGAATGCACATGGCTAAGAGTACAAGCTTGTATAAAAACAAAGCGGCATTACGTCACCATTCCCTGTACCGTTCAGCAATACTGGGATGTAGTATTGAACGGGTTCGAATCAAGTCAAAGTGCTAAACCTGCCGCGCGAAAGTCATACGTTCAAAAATAACATAAATAATCAATGTGTTATAATTTTGCAAAGAAGAGATATATGAAGATTTAATTACTCTATTAAATAGTAATTTAGAAAGGATGCTAACGGGATGATGGAGGAAAAGTGAACGAACGCTGCAGAATATAGCGAAAGAGGTTCAAAATTCAAAGCGTACGAGAGAAAAACGTTCAAAACCTGCACAAACATCGTCCACATCCAAAAAGGTTCGAACTGAAAAATGTGCTGTACGCAGAACTTTTGTCGAGTTTTACGAACATAAATTCCTACAGTATGTAAACTCATGAATGTTAGTAAAATATCCCCTTTGAAGGTATATTCTGAATACTTAACAGACTGGGATTTTGCTTTCACAAGACAAAATATGCGTAGTGCTACGTACACTATGCTCATGTTTTGATGGCCAGTGTACTGCACTATATTCTCGCCTTCTGTGACCTTTGTAAACCGTGTCATGCTACACCAGCGACCTCCCATAAAACTGTACTCATTCGTTAGTTAGAAAATATACACCACAGCTTGGTTGAAAAACAAAGCAACGCTCCTACCAACACACATATGTACATACACGACCCTGCTATGAACGTGTGACTGAAAACTTGGTAAAATGCCCCATAAGCAGTGTAACGTCATACATGGAACTCAGGTTACGTATGCATCAAATTTAATGAATATATGTTTTGGCATATATGTTGTGGGATTCCTGGTAAAGTTGTCTATACAGATTGTTTCAAAACGACACCGTACGAATTTAGCCGTTTCGTAGTTTATAACTCAACTAGCCCGAATTTCGCTATCGTAGCTTCAAAATTCTCTTAAGTATAATTCTATGCAGCATTAAATATTACATTATCTTGTGATTAGGCAGAACAGGAACCACCTCAAAAGTTGATCTTTGGACGCACTGGCCACGAAAACAAAAGCATTTCTCCATGCTGTTTATCAGTGACCCTAGCCTCGCTTTCAGGTAATGGGGCAAAGGGCAGTTATTTATGAAAAAGTCGATGACTCGGACAGTTCCAAGGCCGCTCAGTTTGGTATGATTTTAATTGTACAGTACTTTCAACCAGTTAGTGTATAATCAACAGCTTCCTTTTAAGTTACAAATGCTTTATTCAGTATTACGACGGCTGTTCAATAAGGAATGATCATAATTTTTTACGGTCATAACTTTTTGCACTAAAATTCAATGTTATTATACTCTGTTAGATTAATGTGAAACAAACACGCCCTAGTACTTTCATTGTTGGTATTCCTTGTTCCCGCCTGTGAGAACCAGGCAAGTTGAGACATGTTGAGTATCGCCTACCGCTGCAATGGAGGTAACATGCAGTGAAAGTTGATGTTAGAGGAAGATCCAGAGTTCCTTTCAAACGCAATCACTGCTGATGAAACTTGGCTACATCATTTTGATCCTGAGAGCAAATAGCAAAGCTCAGTGTGGAAATCTCCTTCATCACCAACCCCCCAAAAAAGCAAAAGTGGGTGCTTCTGCTGGGAAAGATATGGTCATCTCATTCTTTGATATTCATGGAATAGTTTATAACCATGTTGTACCTGCACACACACCGGTAACTGGAAAATACTACAAGGATGTCCTGAAAACATTGCAAGTCCATATCAGGCTCAAAAGACCACATTTCCGTGAGGCAGGCTGGATGCTGCACCACGATAATGCGCGGCTGCATATTGCCAATGTTATTGCTGAATATCTTGCAAAAATAAACGAGAAGTGCATCCCTCACCCTTCCTATAGTCCGGATTTAGCCCCATGTGACTTTTTCTATTCTCTAACTTGAAGTAACGCCTTCGTGGGGGGGCATTATCCATCATCAGAAGCAGTGGTGAAGGCTGCGGAGGCGATTTTGAAGGATCTCTCAAAAATGGTTTCCGGCATGCCTTTGAAGACTGGCAGAAACGCCGGGACAAGTGCATCGCATTCGTGGAAGAATATTTGGAGAATGAACATCAAAATTATGAGGATGAGTAAAGGTACGTTATCAAAATAAAATTTGTGATCATTCGTCATTGAACATCCCTCGTATTAAACAGTGAAATAAAATGCTTGTCTCATTGCATAAGGCATTTAGTTTTGGTTAATTTTATCTGCAATTATTCGATACTGTTCTGTTCCGTTTATCATTTATTGCTTCCATCCTCAATCTCACTAATAGTAACTTCCCTCTAAAAAGTTTAAGTTGCATATCTCCACCAGCTTATTTGCCGTCATAGACTGTTATAAGGGAATGTTGAAACACGTTAAACACCCATAAACAAATAACTAAAGAATAGCTTGTTTATTGCGGTTCCATAAGTCAAATTCATAACAGTAGCAAGCTACCGTCGAGTATGTCGGTATGTTTACAAACAGCTGCACGCTGTCACCTACCTGCGAACTTCGTTAGCGTGAGGCACGCGGCGTTGTTCTTGTCACATGTGTCACATAGAAGCTGAGCAAATGCTTCTATATATATTCGGTGTCGGTTTGAAACTCTGTATATGAACGATTTCATAGTGACTTCTGCGGAATTGTGACACGATAATTCATATTAATTCTGGGAATGCGTATTTAAAGGATGGGACATTATGATGATCCCTAACCGTTATTAGAGATGTTTAAATATAAAGATCGCGTATGATTAATCTTTTAACCAAACTTAAAAAGGTGTGTTGTGTTATTTATTAACATACGTTTTTACGCGAAATAATTGTCGTTTTAAAAGTAATTTGATCTACACTTTTATATTTCTTAATTTCACTGTTGTATGTACTTTAACTCAGTGATTGAAACAAATGTTTAATGAAGATAATGTTAGTATACACACATAATGGTCTACGCCTATGTACAGGATATGGCCTGAAATTGTATAACCACACACTGACTAGGGCAAAACCAAATATTTTTAATCACTGAACTGGGTAATGTCTGAAATTCTGATTCGGTTCTGTAGTAGATATTGATTATGGCCAGAATAACGTTTGCGTAAAGGCTTCGTACGAAACAAGTGATTGAAGAAACAGTGCAACTCTATAAAGCCTAGTTTCACCATCTAAACTAACACCTGTCTACAGCTTTAGAAGATAAGATCTGAAGCTTTCCTGGCAACGAATATGCTCAAGTTGTTCTCGGGAAGCAAGCCAGGTGAAAAGACGATTAGAAATCGACGTTTTGGGAGCGTGCATCTCTCCCATCATCAGGATGTTTATTAAATGTTATAACCACAAAAGAATCACTGGATACAACACAACTATAAACAAAGACAAAACACTATCAAAATTCGCATTGCTGAACAAAAGACTGTTTTCAGTACATTAAATGCCAGGTCAGGAGATGGCGTGAGTATAGAAAATTAATTGGATCAAAGAAACGTAACTATTTAACTTGATTATCAAGCTGTATTGATCTGTGCTCCTTAAGTCGATGGATTTCTGATTTAAGGTCAGTTTACAAGAGGAGATGAACTGAAATCCAGCATTACGATTAAGTGTGCTCCTCTCGGAGGAAATGGCCAAAGCCTGCTTTATTCTCCGCTGCCAGTAACTGTTGCATTTTGCCAAGATGGTCGTAGCCCGAAAGTTGGCTCTATGGTCGTTATCAAAACAATGCTCTGCCAGCCCAGACTTCTCAGGTATACATCCTGATGATGGGAGAGATGCACACTCCCGAAACGTCAATTTCTAATAGTCTTTTCACCTGGCTTGCTTTCCGAGAACAATTTGAGCTTTAAAAAATTTGAAGAAAATGATGTGTACAGGAAATTAGTGATAGAAGAAAAACCAGCCCAACGTTCGCTTACCATCCTTGGTAAATGACAAAAAACTCGTGAGGTAAGAGTGGGAGGTCTAACCCGAGACCTTCGAATGTGAGTCTCACACAGGGAAGCCTTGCTTGAAGCGGGTAGGATTAGGATTACTACGAAGGGGATTCGGCACTGCGACCAGTCTTACTATATTGTAACTATGCCCCCATTTAAGGGCATCCCCCGGGGTGTAGGATGAGGTGAGAGGATACAGAGGGTGGCCATCCCAGAGGGTCCCTGCATTTTTACTTGGAAACCTCCCGCGGTAGGCGTGACAACGGACATTCCCCCTAGTGTGGTTTGAAAGCAGTCCCAGCAGCCAGTTCGGAGACCGGCAATCGACCTGCTGGAGGTTCACTCAGAGCAAATCATCCTGCCATGCGACGCTGAGACACCCACCGACACTTCTACCCTGAAAGAGACCACCAGATGAGAGATGATGTTAAATGACAATGGGGATGAAATAGAGGGACAGGAAATTCGGGTGTATCAACCTACCCGGCGTTCCCCTGGCGACCCGGAAAACTCAGAAAAAACAAATGGATCTGATAGATCGACCATGGGAATCAAACCCGAGCCTTTCGAATGCGGGCTACAGGTGTAACCGGCTGAGCTACTCCACTCGATCTGAAGTTGGTGACTGGTAAAGTAAAATGCTATTGCCATAGGCGCTATTTTCCGCGGATTCTAGCTTCAGCCACAAAAGTATTCAAGGAAAAGAGTTTTTAAATCCGCCGTTTCATCACAGACCTGTGCTATTAGTGAAAGTAAAGTTAATGGTAAATCTGCAGTCATTAGCGTTAATTAGCCCACTCATTTGCCTGCGATTAGAGGGGCCCAAACTTACTCTTCAGTATAGCTACCGTCATTCGTTTTTACACGCAATAAAAGCCTGGATTTTACCCTACATGTAATTAAGGGAGGGGAAATGCGGATGAAAGCAAATTTGCGGTTCGCCGGTCCTCTCAGTAAGTGAGCGATGCATACCGTGGTGCCTTTATTTTTCAGTATGCACTTGAAGAAGCAGAGCAACAGGTGGCAGCACCCAGCAGGTGCACACGGCAATGTGACATTAATTACATACACCGAGTTACCATTAAAGCTTCTCTCACTTCACATTCTCTTTGTATCGGTTTCCTGCTCAGTTACACGTGAGCTATGCATTCTCTCATGTACTAGTTGTGTTCGGTCATACCGGCAACTGATGAATGATTCATTTCTCTTTTCCTACTTCCATCAAGTTTCTTTTTGTTTTTTTGTTTTTGTTTACGCCCTCTCTAACTTTAATTGCTGTTGAGAAAGAGGTTGCGAAATGTGGAGAGCATTTCGATGTTTGCTCTGCAAAGCAAACCGATCTGCAGTTAGTGATGGATTATGTCACTATTTCTCGATACTCTACACCAATACTTCACTGATCTTTGAGCATCGATACTCGATCCAATACTGACACCAATATCTTTTTCATGGACTTAGTTTTTACTGTATATAAAGACGTGTAACCAATTTTAATTTGTATTGCGACTTCGTGGGTTGCATAGAATTATAAATCTTGTTTGCAGAAATTTAAAACACTCTTTATTGCAGTAAACACTAACTTTATACAACCCTTGCAGCAGCAAAAAGACGTGACAATAACAAACAGCAGTCTTCAAGGACGTCTCATTCCCCGTCTCACGCAAACAAAAGAATACTGAGGTACAACTCAGAATTACAGCACCACTGCAGCTGCACAACTCAACTAAACTACAGGTAGACTGCAAACAAAACGAGGTCGGTGTGCGCATGCGCCAGGAGGACCTTCTCCACTTCTTGTAATCCAAGTATCAAGTGACTCCCACCCCTCCCTTCCTGCATGCGAGAGAGCGCAAACCACACGAAACGAGTGTATTTTAATACTGTTTTGATTTTCAAAGTTAATAGAAAATAATTATCTAGACATGTCCTCACAATCGAACACAAATAGATAGAAACATAGTTTATTTAAACACTAAGGAACAACGCAGTGATTCGTTAGAAAATGCAAGGAGTGAATGAAACGTGACTAGTGCAGCCCACGCGATGGAGGAGAGGCAATCTAAGAATGACGGTAGAGTAGGAAAGCTAGAGGACTCCAGTGTTGGTAAGTCACACCTTCAACAGGATTTTGTTCGCGGTCTAGTTATAAACTGCTTGCTTCTCATGCTTTGCCGCTATATATACCTTCCAGTCATTGTTCTAGAATACAGTAGACTTCTCAGTGACAATCGCGACGACACCATGCTTCACTTCATCATAAGTGTTGAAATGTTTTCCTCCAAGGATTTCCTTTAGGGGCCCAAATGGGAGGAGTCACTTGGCGTTAAGTTAGGTCTACAGGGGTGAGGGGTGTGGTAAGATCTCCCAGCCGAGTTCCATGATTGTTTGGAATATGCTTTGAGCGGTATGCAGTAGTGCATTGTCTTGCTAAAATAGAATACCCTTTGTGATCAAACCCGGACTATCTTCCGTAAACTCTTATGCACATCACGCACAGCACGACAGTAATACCCACGTTGATAAATGACACCATAGAGTAAAATATCAATGTTAATAATGCCCTATTTATTCCAGAATGCACTTGGCATCAACCGTTGGAAATCTCTTGGGAAGTGGCGATGCCGCTGCATCGCTGCTCCTTTGGATTCTGGGGCGAAATGGTGAATCCATGTTTCGTCACATGTGATGATGCGATTCAGAAAGTCCTGGCCTTTCTTTTCATAACGGTCCTTCAGTTCTCTACAGATTTCAGCCCTTCTGTGTCTGTCAAAAGCAGACAGGTGCTTTTGGGACCCAGCGTACACTCACTTTTCGGAACAACAAATGATCATGAATTATTGTGTTCACTGTTCCTAACGACATATTACACACCCTTGCAATTTCACGACAGGCTGTGCGACAATTGTCCAGAATCAGGTGTTTCACGCGCTGAATGTTCTCAGCAATGACTACCGTGGCCTGTGATCCACCACGACCAGTATCGTCAGGAATCGAGATACGGCCATCTTTGAAGCGCTTACACCATTCAGATGTATTACTGCGACAGAGTGTCTCATCACCGTACTAAGCCTGAAGTCTTCTGCAAATTTCAGCAGGTTTTATGTCCTCGTTCACTAAAAACTTCATCACAACACGCCGTTCCATGTGGACGTTCAAACTACTGTCTGCCATCTTGAATAAGGTTCTATCCAGAAGTATGGGAAATGAGCGCCGTATACCAGCAAAAGGACACCGCTTCCGCTGTCTACTGTATACAATACCTCCAGCCTAGGGGTCTATTTAAATCTGAAAAAGGAAATATCCCGGATTGACTTGAACGACTCTCGTAGTAAAGGCCGACGTTAAACACTGCACATTTCAATTTTTATTTGCTAGTTGTGTGTGGGAAACAGGATTTTCTTAAACGTTCAGTTGGCCTGCGTGTTGACAGCCTACTTTGTTAAAACACAATTAAAATACGTCATTATGGAAGCAAGACTTAGTGACTGTAGATTACAATTAACTGAGGATTCATGTCCCAAGGTAAAGGTCAGCTTACGGTCGGGGTGTTATATTGCACAGTCAAGCTCGAAAACTTGTTTGTTCTCTTAAGGAATTTTTGAACAGGAAGAGGAGTATTTGCTTCTTTATAATGAACAGCGAATTCCATTCAACAAGTGAGAAACAGGACTGCGTGTATCTTTGAAATAAGCGAGGTGACTTTCCAGAATCTCTAAAGAGAAGCAACTACAGCCAAGTTCATCAGGAATTGGATCTGCTGGGAAATAAAAACCAAGCGCATCTCCATAGTTTTCAATTAGATGCCATAATAAGACACATAACACCCGAAAGGAACAACCTAACACACGTAAGCTTCTTTCTTCTCTTAAAGAAGCAGAGATATTTGAAGAAAGACTTGACTCTATAAACAAAGTCCTCCATCATCTGGGTTTTGAGTTAAGAAAAGAACAGAAAACTAATATTCGAAAGATTAGATACACTGATATGCATGAATCTGCGGTTTCTACCAAAATATCTCTAATTTACTAAATTTGAAATGCTGATTTCAAACTGTTATCAGTTTTTCTCTACCACGTACCATTTTTTTTAAATTAGCCGCTATACTTAAAATTTTTTAGCGTAGTTCTGAGCATATTGTATGTAACTAAGAAATAATAGTAATTTCAATGTTTAAATTAATAGTTTTCACAACAATGACACCAATGTAACAGACAACAATACTAAAATTAGTTTGAAAGGAGTACTGTTGTATAATGGACATTAATATGCATTCAGTTCCAGTACCACATTCAGTTCACCCCAAGAAAACACACCATAACCTAAAATTACTTCTAGAAAAAGTCAAATATGCAGAACAATAAGTGACAGGTATGGGGAGATTTAAAGGTTATTGGCATATTACTAGATCAACAATAAGACTATATTGAAATACCATGTTTTATTTGTGAGTGGGATAGTAGTGTCTGATCCGAGCACTGGAGAAGAAAAATTAGAAGCCAAAAGAGAGTTTCATGCCAGGAATGAAAAATGTTATCCACGAGTGCCATATCGACCGAAAAAATAATCTCTTGCCACCTTTACACAGACAATTAGAGTTAATGGAGCCATTTGTTAAGGCTTCAAATATGAATAACAATTGCTACGAATAAATCTGCAAGAAGTTCTCTGAAATATCTGATGCTAAAGTTAAAGGGGAAACGCTTTTTGAGCCACAAATTATAAGGTTGATATATGATACCTTATTTGAAGAAACGACGACAGATAGTGAAAAACAGGCGTGGATTGGTTTTAAGAGTATCTTCAAAAACTTCCCAGCAAATTACAAGGATCCAAATTAAAAAAAATATAGTAGAACGTATACTTACGAAATTTCGAAAGCTGGATTGCAATATGAGTGTGAAAGTATATTTACTGCAGTTTGATTTGGACGCTTTTCCAAATAATCTCGGCTGCGTCAGTGAGGAGCAGGGTGAACGATTTCACCAGGACATAAAGGAAATGGAAAAAAGTGCATTTCAAGGCAAAAATAAAAAAAGGTGTTCGTGATTATTTAGAACAGATGTGATATATTAGTTTATTGTGAAGAGCTTTGCGTTGATAGTTATGGCTTTATTAACTTTTATTTAATAACAACAAATTCGATAGAACAGAGTATAAAAATTCATATTTTACTATTTATTATACAGTGGAAAATTGGTACGCGATGGAAAAAAGCTAAGCCCATATTCTGATTCAACTTACTCAAATTAGGAATAATGACATTCTAAAATAAAAGCCCCAGACAAAAAATCAAATTTTGCATATTAGTGATATTAATGAGTTATTTACAAAACCACACTGTGAAGACGTTACAGTGTAGTGAATGTATATTGAGAACAACTTATTTTTGTTCTTAAGATAGCCTAATACAGGTTAACTCTGCATGTTTTTGCTGAGTTGAGATAAACTCGAACCCTTGTTTATGTTTCGAGTTTTGAGAAGGATATGCGTAACTTGCTATCTGCTTCTCGGCAGCATTGCAGCTCCTCACGTGTATAAACATTTGACCTTAACATATCTTCTTTCAAAAACCAGACTTTATTTGTGGATGCTATGAGAAATGTAAAGGATGTGCGCTCCTTAAAAGTATAACTTCTATCGTGTATTTCAAATTGGAAGGTGTTTGTCCTTAAGCGCTACTAGGTGAGCAACCAATCGGAGTCCTGCGGTGTTGTATTGCATTCCCCCTATGTGGTGTGTGACGAGCGCTAAACTAATCAATCTCTAATAAACACTATTCGCGGTAAGACAAAAATTCAGATTTTGCAAAAACTGATCCATGAGGAAGGAGAGAGTAATGTATTTAACATAACCGTAAAAACCCTATATTTATAGCTCAAATAGTTTTTCTAATACAAATAAATAAAGTAGATACCATTATATTATAACAAAGCATTGCGACGTAAGCACTGTAATGAATATCATTATTGGTTGGCATGTATGCCCGAACGTATATTTGAAATTACTCAGAACTGAAAAGTTAACATTTGACATGACGTGACAAAAGAAATATGTACCTTGAATAAACCAAGGTGTTTGTTAAATTCGATGAGAGGAAACGATACACTTCTTGCTAGTCTGGCAGAACGTGTCTGGTCACATTATATCTTTGTTTATGAATGGTTTGTAATCTCTATTTACTCTAAAGAGTTCAAAGCAGCATTATTCAGTTCTTCCATGAAAGTGTATCAGCTGGATCAATGAGACGCGATCCACCTTCCCCCCTTTCTATTGCTAGAACAATCTAATAGATTTAATGTCGGCTCAAATTATGTTGCTAACAGAAATAATATTTTTAAACTGACTGACGTTGGACGACTTATGGAGAAATGACAAGGAACACAACAAGACTGGGAAAACTGCGTGAGACATCAGATAAACTAAAGTCTGTGAGGTTTATCTTGGCGTATTCTCTACTATCAGAATGCTGTCCTTGTCTAGCACACGTGGGCGGGTCAGCAACCACTGCTTTGTCGTGATTCGTGGAAAGTAGACGCTGGCAACCCCCACTCCGCTGTGTGTTGATTAAGGGTTGTCAGTGGCGTATGAGCGATAGAACTGTGCATTTATTGTTTTGTGGATTTACACGACACACAAAATTTTTTCATTGTTGCAACATATGGATATATTGGTGAATTATTTGCTAGTAGTTTTAGTTGTGTTTCTGTTGTTTCAAGTTGAATCTCGAGGGAAAGCTCTAAAATCAGATTCTAGGGAAATTGTAGTCAAAGTTCACGGTTTCTTCAGTGGTGAATGTGAAGCTTTTAATTGTGGAAAGCCGACTATTTCAGTGACGATCATCGTTGAGAGAACTGCTGCTGCTACAGGTATTTCTTCTAGTTCTGTCCAACGAATTTTAAAAGAAGACAAAAATGCAGAAGCTAGAGGCGGTAGACTGCAAACACCAGGCAAGAAGCGCCCTAATAGAAGACCGCGAAAAACAGAAATTGATTCACTCACAGCAGCTGCTATTAAGCGAACAATCTATTCGCTGTATCGTAGGGACTTTCTACCTAATTTGCTGGACATATATGAGGCTGTAAGAGCTAAAAACTTTGTTAAAGGAAGCGTGTGACCCTTAAACAAATTCTTAAAAGGCTTAATTTCAGTTATGGTAAAAATTCAGAGGGAATACACTTTTTAATGGACCGAATGGATATTGTTTCTAAAAGATTTAAATTTTTAAGACGAATGTAAGAACTGAGATCTACAGGTAGGCCTATAGTGTACTTTGACGAAACTTGGTTAAATATAAACCATACGAGAAATACGGTGTGGAAGTGTATTGCTGATGAAAATGTAACTGATTTCCCTCTTAAAACACCAATCGGCAAAGGGCAGCCAATTATATATGAACATGCTGGATATTCACCAGGATTTATTCCTAATGCTTTGCTAACTTTTAAGTCAAATTCAACCAAAGACTACCATGAAGAAATGGATAATAATGTTTTCAAGGATTGGTTTGTTAATACATTTCTACCTAACATCCCGTCTAGTGATGTCATCATTATGGACAATGCCCCTTATCATTCCATAGAAATTAATAAAGCACCCACTTCATCTTCACTCAAATCCCATATGCAGGAATGGCTTCGTTATAGGAATATTGAGTTTGATCCACAAGCGACAAATCCAGTGCTATACGAATTAGTTAAACTGAAAAGGATAATTTCAAAGTGTATGAAATAGTCTCGCACAGGTACACGGTCATACCGTAGTAAGATTGCCACCTTATCACTGCAACTTTAATGCTATAGAACTTATTTGGGCACAAGTGAAGAATGATGATGCCAAACATTACATTTCATTTAAAAGTGTCGATGTAAGAGCCTTGTTTCATAATGCGATTAGAAAAGTGTCCCCAGAAAGCTGGAAAAGCACGTGTGAGCATGTACAAAACACTGAATAGTTTTACCGGGGAAAAGACGGTCTGATAGATGAAATTACATACAGATTAGTTATAAATTTAAAAGACTTGGAATCGGAAGAAGAAAACGAAGATTCGTTTGAAATTTCTGACTGTGTATCGGGGGATGAGCAACAATCGGACGGAGTGGAGAAGGGGCGCTCCGCCACTGATGCACGCTTGGCTGGGGTGTCTGCTTTGCCCGCTACGTCATAGAGTGAGCGGTCAGTATTCCTTTCTCTTTCTAAAAGGCACACGACTAGTTAAACCTCACAGACTATACAAGAAGATGACTTTTGGAAAAAAATAGCACGTAACGAGATTTGGAACTTACATCATAAATTTGCAGTACTCAGACGATGAAGACAATGACAAGGACGAATTATCTTATAACGTAACATTCATAGCTATACGGATGCACAGCTGGCATTTTCGTTGGATTAGAAAAAATAAGTAATTCATTATCTATAATTAACTTTAAATATTTAAAACATTTGCATAGTTTACAAATATCCATGTGGCAATTGTGATTTTAACAACCGCATTGTTATAAAACTTTGGAAAATTCAGTTTGTGTTCCCTTACGTCTAATAAGTGAGAGGGGGAGAGAGAGAGTGAGTCAGAGAGAGGGAAATATAAAAAGAGTGGGGATAACGAAGTGGCAACGGTGAAGGCTCTTAACTCATCTGATTCGCTACAGGCGAGAACTCTTCCCGTCTGAAACGCACAATAGGTTACACTCAAAGCAAGGATAATAATCTATTTATTCAGCTGTCATACATTATGTGTTCGCTTAAACCTAGTGCTCTTCTTATCATTATTCAGAAACATAGGGACACTATCGTCTCGTGTTAGGTTTGTGGGTTGCATCACCTGCTTCCATTGTAAAGATGTAAAAATATGACACGTAACAGAAGCTGAAGAAAGTTCCATAATGGCATGAGGGTCTAATTTTGAAAGGTTATTATCAATTATTTAAGTATTTTAAATGATCTAGACTATTATGATCTACCAATTGGTACACGAAAGTTTTTATTATTTATTTACAGAAGAGTCTTATATTTGAAATACATTTCATTATGCAGGGACTATAATTCCGTAGCCCTATTTTAGGCTCTTGTGTTTAAAATTAATTTCCGGCAGATTATTTTTAGTTATTATGATTTTTACCCTATTTGAAATGTAGGGGAACAAAATAATGGGTATTATGTAATTCAGGTTTAAAATGAGAAATAATAAACCGAAAGTTTGAAGCTAAACCAAAATTAGTAGCAGAAATGCTGATTTCCATAGCCGAAGTCACCGACGTGTCCTTAATAGGCAATGTGAATTAGAGGGGAAATAGGTTATCCCCTGCCTTTACAGGGTAATTGAGTCATCTATAGATCGACACAGTAAAGGCTGTTATGGTAGCAACACAGAGCAAAGGAAATATCAAACGGTCCTCAAAAGTCGATTCCACAGAGGAAATGTCAAACACTGTTGAATTACACTCTTGAATATGATTGCAAAACGCAATATCCGCACATCTGATAAGGATGTAATACTCGACGGATTATTTACGAACTTCAATCACTGACCCAGAGGTAAACTCGACTATAACCAAATGAAATCGGCAATCCACAAAGTGTTCGTTCCTAAGCAGTAAGCTTCGTATATTTTGTACGACCTCAAGGCATTTCATGAAGAAATGTTCACTGTGGTTGGAGGTAACGTGCCATCCTGATGGAGCAACCGGAAAAGGCTACTCTTAACAGCAAATGTTCAAATAAATAAAATATAAATACGAATGTAGAGAAAGCTAGGCAGACACCCATTTTTCTTCCTTTTCTTCTTTTATTTAATGTCCTCCTCCAGCGCTGTCATTTAGGACGATGAATAAAATGCGTTAAATGGTGGTCAAATGAGCCCAGGATCCATTATATGACATTCATCTTTCAGAATAGTGGAAAAATCCGGAAAAAAAAGCTTATCCGGGTAACTCACCCTGACCAAGTTTCGAACTGGGACTGCTTGAACGTGAGGCATGCACAGAGGGAGGCATTCTTGCCATGGAAAAGTTGTGCAATGATAATTCATATTTTAGAAATTCGGAACCCGCAGTCGTACAACGCAAATGGTGACGGCGCAACTCACTCAGGTCTTTACAGTGCGATTCGTCTATTTCCGGCAACCCTATCTCCTCAGCCAGACAGCCACATAGGGTCACATGTTTAATGTAAGAACGAGAGCCACTCCGAAAATATAGGCTACTTCTGCCGTAAAAGGATCAAGATCCTGGCACAATGACCACCCACAAAGGAAATCGAATAACATCCTTTCTTTAAACAGAAGGTACTGCATGGCTTCAAACAGACTGAGCCGGAAGTGTTCGTAAAATGTTGTATAGTCGGAAAAAAAAAGTGAAACACTTTGGTCTTTTGAGCCATTCTGTTCTGCTGACTACTCAAGCATGGTATTGAAAAGGTGAACCTTGCGCTATCGCTTCTTTACAGAACCCTGAGGAACTTGTTATTTATCTGGCGGGTGCACAACACCACCAGCGAGAAAAGGTAATCTTATCATTAGCATTTATTGTTAATGTGTAGAGAGAAATGTTATTGCAACTGAGTAAAATGAACAGAAGGCATTTACAAGTAACATTTCCTATGAAAGAAAGTTTATTCAGCACAACTACAAAGCATTCAGAGAATGTCATCCAAAATGTGAGTTATTGGGGAAGGTTAAGATAAAAAAAATTCCAAAGTAAGATAATAAATTTAATAAAATTTGGCAGCTGTACTTAGATACAGTTTTCCGCTATTGGAGAACGTTTGAAACATTTTACTGGTAGGTTAAGCATGTGAAAATGATCTTCAGTCAAGCTGAACTTAGAATTTCGGTTGTATAAACATTGATCTAAGTTCATGGCCTCTTAATCTTAGATAAAATCTAACTGGTGAATTTTCTCCAGTTAAGTTGATTGAGCCTAGATCAGCAGAACTGCAGAATTTACACAATAGTTTCTGAGAAGAAATAAGTAAATAAAGCACTTTTGTGATTACTTGCATAAATAATTAGCCTCCTTATATCACAAATGTATGTTAAAGATGCATTGTTAGTGTTCATCACCTATACATTTTTATTATTGTCAGAATTCATATTACTCTGATATCTCTGATGATTAGAATTTTCAATTTGAAACGTCTCCTCGTGTTTTCCAACATAGAGGAAATCCTTTCCCAGAACTAAATGACAGAAAATTCAAAATGATATTTTGACTATCAAAGTATGTAATCAAATAACTGTAGCATAAGCTACATGCACAGTTAAGAACACAACCCTTGAGGAAATACGCACTTAATCCAATATTTATGATCCTTCTCACATTACCGTGCTATGCAACTGAAATCTTCCAGATGGTGATCAGGAATATATTCAGTATAAATAAAGGGACTGCGTTTAGAACAATACACAAAGTTACAAGGGAGATTGCAGTTTTAAGATCTCATTTTATCAGGATGTATAGGAAAAATGGTGAAATAAGAAGGGTTATGTGAGATTTAAAGTTAGCTGAACGAATCTTCTCCTTTGCTTGAGCTCCCATTTTTTGTTTGGTTTCCAGCTCACAGTATTGTAAACAGACGAAAATGAAAATATGTGCATTAGACATATAATGGAGATAAAGTAAGTCAAATAATTAAATTTTGATAAATACTGTTTCAATATGGAGTAAATTCTTATACTGTTTATTTAAAATAACATTATTTCTAGGACAAATAACCATAAAGCGAAAGGTTTATTTAGATTTCATTATGTCTAGATTGGTTATACTGTGCAATTGAATTAAACAGTCAAGTTATTCGGATAATTCTCGAATCCTTCCGATACAACACGAAAGTTGCAACATGTTTGGCGATGTTTCCACATTTGTTTTTGTGATCTCGGATCAGTACTAAACGGTGTTCATGTGATCTAAGATCAGCAATTTACAGCCCACGCGGGTTCGTAAACTTAGTTCAATTTTGATCTTCGATTATAAATGAACTGCAGTTAGCAATTTTTATTCAACCTGGCCTAAGAGTACTATTACAAAAGTAGGTTTCTTAATCTTTGTTACGTTTTTATAAGTATTAAAATGTATTTATGTTTAAGTTCTTTATGCTGAGGTGATAGCTACTGTTGTGACAAAGGCCAGACAGAAGACGAAAAGTTGTTTCACCTTAAACTTCTTTATTGTCACCAGTACTGTTAGCCGAATGCTAACTTAAAATCACCTTCATACAGATAAAGAGCTTAAAACAAAGTATTGGGCTCACAGCAAGACGATGGAGACAAAGAAAGGAGGCGCAACAAGCACACAACCAGATGCGCTCTGAGTTTGCAAAGGTACACCAGTAAGCTGAACATTGTACTATTTCTAGGTTCGGCAGCTGGATTGGCAATTAATTTTTACCACATTTTTTTTTGTTTTTTTTTGTTTTTGCCAAAACAATTTAGAGAAGTGGGAGCAGAATTAATGTGCGCCACTGATGCTAAAATGTTTATCTCCGCCTACACGTAACCGCGTAAGCTCCAACGATTACGGGAGTAATTGCTTGGCTTATAACTAGAACGCAGAGATTGAACTCGGACCGTCGCATTGGTTGTGATATATTATTAAAGGCTTCAGCTCGAGTGTCTGCCTCAGAGGGAGGTGACGATGGCACTAATTTGCCTCACTTGCTAATCGTTTCACACAACAGCGATGGAAGACGTGCATGGGGCGTCTTCTTTATGTGGTACAGGTCTCTGCTCGTGACCTCAGAGTAAGGGTGAGCAGACAAATGGGTCCCGTCACGCTTCATGAAGCAACGCAACCCATTTGTGTGTAGTTGAAGCAGCTGCTTGATTAATTTATGTTGCCATTGGTCAATGAAGGGAGTGCATTAGTGAAATGTCAGCGCTTCTGTAGCGATCAAATTTATTTGGCACTTCCAGTGAACCAGTTCGAATCAGTGGTTGTAATTGGCATTTGGCAAAACAAGATTTCACAAGGAGAGACAAATATATAACAATGTAACCTAAGGTAATATCATAATTTTAATGAGACTGTACCAGGTATTCCGCTAACAAATTTGGCGCATTTCAAAATTTTAGTTTCATAGCTATTTAAAAATTAATTTTTATTTGAAAAATTTTCTCCAATAAAATGCTGCATGAAATTTTAAAAATTCATGTATTCGGTGTATAAATTCACGTTTTACACTTCAAAAGTTAATATTGAAATTATTTACTAGAGGTTAACACTTTATAAACAAATGATGAAGAGACAGCTAAATAATTGCAACTTTATTAAGGAATGAGAAGGTAAGTTAATTATCTAGGGAAGGGATCAGTATTGCAAAGGAAATTAAATAGGATTCAGCTAAACAGAAATCCATTGGTTCAAGGTTATATATGAATTAATGCCATATAGGAGCCTATAACTGTAATCGATTATCGGCAGTGCTTAGTGCTCAAAGTCCGCACTTGGTTAAGTATACATAAATAATTGACGGTGGTTCAAAATAATTATCCGATTGCCATTTCAGGGGGAAGTGTTTTGGAAAGATCGGAAAAATGATAATTTGGAATAATTATTTGGAAATTTAGTTTAGGACGAATGAATGTAAGATTTTCAGTTTATTTCTTCCATTATTCTTGAGAAAATTTGTAATTTACCTACCCATATTATTGAGGAATTACATAAGGAAGGCAAAAGTTTTGATTGCCAAAATATTTGTTGACAATTCATTCGCTAATCGTTGTGTAAATACATTTTCTCTTGTATCAACAATTTCTAAAGATTCCCAAAATCCAGAAAGCAGACATACAAGAACGGCTACGTTTGTTTACAAATATTTCTAAACAGCTTCTTTAAAACAGATGTAGGGGAGATGCGCCCAGTACTGCACAGTGCCCAGTACCGCACGGTGTCAGTATCTCGTAGTTGCCGATAGATAGTAGAAGCTCATGGTGTGTATTTCGACAAACAACTATCTTTGTTACCAACGGAAATTTTTTCCTCCTCTTTGACCGTTGAATCAGAAGTTGTTCAGAGAATTCATGTACTGAACTGGAGCTGTGCTGTTAATAACCTGCTGACATTTCTGCTGTCTTGTCCGTTGAAGAATTAATTAAGTATTTGTACTCATATTATTTGTTATTAAGTAGACTACACAAACACAAAATACAGTGTCGGTTTAAAAGAATCGGGCCATGCTATGACGTTATATACACGTACGCAGGAGTTGCTCAGTACCGTACGATAGCAATTTTCCCAGTACCGTACGTGAAGGTACATTTTCATCTCCTAAACTTGCACTGACATTACATTAATTTTTGTTTATAGGCATTGCTGTCAGAATTGAGGCCAAAAAAGGAAAATAGTTAGAATAAAATGTGAAACAAGCAATAAAGAATGTGATAGAAGCATCAATGAAGCTGAAACTAGCAATATATATTGCTGAAACATTAACATCGACTCTGTATAAGTTGATGTTGCAGGAAAAGGCACAAAAACAGAAGAACAAACCAATAGCAAAGGGACGTAAGACTAACATTAATAGAACTATAAATAGAGAACATAGCTCTAACTCTGTGCCAACAGAAACTGGAAATAGTGAAGAGCCTTAGAAGACTAAAAGAAAATTAAATTTTGGAACCAAAGCCAGTGTTGATTGAAGTGTTCTAACAGTTTATCATTTGTTTAGAAATCATAGACGAGGCTTGGGTTCAGTGTGTATCGTGCAAGGGTTGGGCACATATTGAATGTACAGCGCAGGATAACATTGATTTTTATAGGTGTGATCACTGTGTTAAAATATTTCATTAGTTCTAAGACATTTTTATTTTGTTTTGATAATTTCTAGAGGTTTTGAAAAATATGTTATCATGTTACCGTGTTCTGTTTTTATCTAAAAAATACAATAATTATGATAATAATTATCTGGTGATTAATAATGCAGTTCCTTTTCCTTTATTTAGAAATATGTGTTTATTTACGTCTGTCCGGAACTGGGAAACACTTTTTGAGGTGCGCAGTTATCACTAATATTTACCTTAGCTTTTAACAGTCAACATGACTCGCGTAAATGAATGTTCATTACTAATGCTGTTTCTGTATGTCATTAGCTTCATGATAATAGTAACACGCTACTTATTCTCCATTGTATTTTCTTTGAATTTTGAAAAAAAATCTTAGGTTTGCGGTAATGGGCGCATCTCCCTTATGCTTGTTCGTATTCCTGAAAAAAAAAGCCTACTAAATAGAGGTTTGCAAAGAAGTTTGGTAGCTGTGATCCATAGGCACAGACCAGCTTTAGGTTGACAAATGAATCGCTACAAACTTTCTACAGATGGTAGGGCTGTGATCTGGTTTAGTGTGACAACTTGGTTTACTTTCGCTGCTAGTACTTCGAGAACCTTTTTTTTCTCTGCCATTCTAAGAGCAGTTTAGAACTCTTCCTCTGAAGTCATTTTTTGTTTTCATGCAAATCAGCTGTGCCACATTCGCAAACTTTTCTTTCTCAACTCATGTGGATATTCAAATTCGAGTTTCTCTTTGAGAGTATCTGAAAGATGTTAACGTATAATTACTGGAGCATATTTCTTTACAGTGCATCCTCTATCTCTATTGCAGAGAATAATAAGCAATAAAATATAGGATATTGGTGCAGAAGAGACGCTTTGTTATACCTTTGCTTTAGATGGGAACTTAGGGATACGAGTATATATTGATCAATGAATGCACAAGTGCGATGCTTTTCCCACTATTGGAAGCATGTTTGGAACTCTTCAAGTTTGATACTGTCCTGTGCCCTTTGCGAAGCTGTTTTTACCGCCTACACATCGTCATAACGCTCCCCTTTTAGTGTTTTTATCATTCGTGGAAATAGGAAAAAGTCGCATGGGGCTAGGTTCGGCGAATACGGAGCGTGGGGAGCGACAGACCACCTCTGAGATGCCAAATAGTGGGTCACTCGTAAGGCCGTGTGTGCTGGAGCGTTGCCGTAATGCAGGAACGAGTCACCTGATCGCCAAAGTTTCGGGTTTCTCCTCCTCACATCCTCTCGCAGACGCCTTTAAACATCCAAGTAAAATTGAAGGTTAACAGTCTGGCCTAGGGGTACGTATTCCTGATGCACAATTCCACGAACATCAAAAAAGACAATGATCATCGTCTTCAAATCTGACCTCACTTACCTTGCGGTTTTTTGGTCTGGAAGAGTTGGGAGTCCTCCACTGGCTTGACTCTTGCTTGGTTTCTGGGTCATACCCGTAACACCAACTCTCATCCCTTGTAATGACTTTGTTCAAGAAGATTGGATCACGTTCAATCTCTGTTTTCAAGTCCTAACACACATTCATGCGGATGGTTTTGTGCTCCTGTGTCAGAAAGCGCGGAACAAATGTAGCAGCAACACGTCTCATGTGCAAATCCTCCCTCAAAATCCGCTGGCACGAGCTCCAACAGATTCCTGTCGCTGCTGAAATTTGGTCGATCCTTTGGCGACGATCCTCGTTGATCTTTTGGCGGACCTTTTCAAGGTTCTCCTCATTTCGCGATGTTGAAGGGCGTCCAGAACGAGCTTGGTCTCCAACACACATCTCACCACGTTTAAAGCGCCCAAACCACTCGAAAGCCTGTGTGCAGCTCTTAGCGTCCTCCTGGAAAGCTTCCTGAAGAATTTGGTGTGTCTCCGTTGCAGTTATTTTAAGCAGGAAACAAAATTGCACAACACTCTTTGTTCTTTTAAAGTTGCCATAACGACTTCGCAGAGGTAACCCACCAGCAGTCAGAGAAACACAATACCACACTTGCACGTTCAGCGCTACACCGACGCCGTCTGCACAGCTGTTTCATGAAGGTCTCTACTAACACCATCTAGCGTGAGAATCCTGCACTACGTCTAGGAGTGGCAGCGCCGTCGGAGTCCGGTTTCTTTTGGGTCCCCCCTCGTATATCACCAGGTGCGTCAGCTGCCCCTATCTATTCGTATCTGTGCAAACTGCAGTTTATATTCCATTGTGAAAACGTTGACCGCGTTTAGCACAAAAGTGGTTATTGCAGCTCTGCCCTTCTATTGGGTAACATATACACACAGCATTAGAACTTACAGCCCTGAATGAACACCGAGAAGCTGCAAAAAGCTTAAATAAACAGCTTTTCATGTACAAAATACTACCAAGGTGATAAACCAATGGTTTCCCAAAGAGTGATACAGAGTACGTGACATCTGCCCGAGTAGGTTAGTTAGCTGTTGGATAACGATGATGTATAGGCTAGGTTCGAAACGATGTCACTTTGTTTTTTTTTTTCTTTCACCAGGTCTTAATTTTCTGTATTTTAGTTACTAATTTATTTATTGCTGCTATTGGTTCTGCTTTGAGCCAAAGACACAATAATTACAATCCGATAATTAGGGATCTACAGGGATTAGCTCACCATATAAGTTACGCGAGCTCATCTTATCGATGGGTAGGAGAGGCCATAAAGGGTAATTGCGGGCTATCTTTATCTTTTATTAGGGATCATGATTAACTTTGTGACGCATTACTCCGAACTGTAAACCATGTTACGTAATTGGCTTTCATTTTAGGAGTATGTCGACGACATTAACTCTAGTAATATTTGTTTCATGCTTAAACCTTGTGTTTCACTTTGCATTTGTGAAATGCTTCAAACTTGGTTCAATGGGTCAAGCACAATACCAATCATAATAAAATATCTACTACGAACTATACATTTATAACTGTCAGCGGAAAACATGGCTGTTATTGTATTTTGAAAACACCTATAATGTTAATTAAATGTTTTTTGTATTGTAATATTAAACTATAGGCCACTAGAGGTAAAACAAAGGTTTAATAAACCTTTTTAACTGATCAGCCAGAATTTGAACCCAAATTAAAGTGATGAAATAATCTGTACAGTACCATTTACCAACGCTACCTTGAGAGGAAAGGTTCCTATACGAATAAAGTAATCGCAGATCTCCGACCTCCACCTCGAATCTTTACACACTTTTTACAGCTTCATACAGTGTTTTGAGCTCGTTTAGGTAGTTTTATGGCAAATAAAAAGCTGTATCCGCCATTACATTTACTGGATTAATTAAAATCTACTTTAATCTGTGACAGAGCCGAAAACTGTCTGCCTAATTCTTAAAGCTTCTTGACATGGCTGTACAACGAAAACAGTATTGGCTGAAGTTTTAAATCCAATTGATCCCACTATCTAAATGTGACATTTTGTGTTCCAGAGTTATTGTAAGCTGATGCATGTGATAGGTTGTTCCTTCAGGGGCGTATCTAAATGTGTGTGTGCGTGTGAGTGTGTGTGTGTGTGTGTGTGTGTGTGTGTGTGTGTGTGTGTACGCTAGTTTGTAAACTAGTAAAAATCGTTTGTAAAATTGCTACTGGAGCTCTTTGTGCCTGGGTATGACGTTTCTGGAATCAAAATACATAGCTATTGCTTTGTGTCCCATACAACACTTATGTACTGAGTTATCCACCCCTCCTCTATAAATTGTTCTGAAAATCATCTATTAGAAGGCATTCAATAGGACGTAAATCACATATGTCATTAACATGTTGCATAAGTTCAAAAATAAATAGGGGCAGGTGACTCACCTGATAGATACGACGTTCTTCAATGTAACCGCTCCTACTTGAATGCAGTTTCATATTATGTCTGCCAGTTCTGGAACCTTGGTGCAGGTCCTATTTTTTGCGAGGTCCTTGACAACCACTTCACTTTTACTGAGCACTTCTTTAGAGTTCTCAGATGGAATAGCTCGGAGCTTTGATTTTAATGATGGGGCGGGGAGGCAAGAATCACAGGGTGCAAGAGTGGGACTATAAGCGGACACTAAATTTAGTCAAAAGTGACTAAAGCAGCTCGAGATAACTCTGAAGATCGAAGCTTGAATTTGGACTGTTACCGGTCACGATATTTAATGTATCTTCAACTTTCTTCACCAAACCTATAGCCTTGTCTAGTGCAATGCCCCTTTCTTGAAGATCGTGGATCATAAACAACCACAGTTCTTGATATAAGCTAATTGCCCCTCTAATTCACTGTCATTAAACACATGTCGGACTACCTCGCTCTAGCATCTTCCCCAGCAAAGGAATTTACAAAGGACTTCACTGCTTGAAATTGTACACAAAAATAAAAATAAACTTCTAGCCATAAGCCCCATCGCGTTATTATTGTTTGCGGAGGTAACGGAACACCAGGAAAATGCGATTTGAAATTTTCTCTGTGTGCGGGGATTTGACGAATATATTTTTAGTGTTTGAAGTAAGTGCATCTACTTGAGAAAGGTGAACTCACTTCTTCACCTCTAGAAAACCATGTGCCAAACCATTTGCAGGTATAATTTCTGGATAAAATTACTTGATTGACTTCGCTGCTTTAACCATAATTGGAAAGGCATCAGTAACAAAAAGCAGCAGGTCCTCTTAACAAAGCAACGATGTGGAATTATCCAAGGGAATTCATATACTTCAATGATTTACTTTCTCTAACACTTCAAAAGTCAGCAAACATATTTTACGTGGCCCATTCAGCTCCAGCTGTTACATTGGTTACGTACCAGCCCTCACTGTCCGTGCTTTCATTAATGGAAACGTGTAATTTCTTTCTTGTGACGTACTCATATTTCACGTAACTTTTACATACCATAATGGTATATAATTCTTTATTAATGTTAATTCGCCCGGTAAACAACGCCGCATATAGTGTTCCAGAAAGGTTTTCATCTTAGCGTTATTGTGCTTTTTAGTGGAATAATTTGCAGATATAAACACGTCACGAAGCTCCTTAAAAAGCTCGGAATCTGTACATTTAATCCTACACTCTCAGAAAGTAGTATTTGTGCATTATTTCGCTTTTGGAATTTTCCACATCCCGCTTATGTTTGTCATATCCGATATATGGTTGCAATGTGAATCGTTTCTCCTCCCTACATTAATTTCACAAAGCTTACGAATCAATAGGGAACCATCTACAGAAAAAGTACTTCATACCCAAACACGGTTACCATATTCTTTAATCTTGTAGCCAAACTAGGCCTCACTTTTGGCAAAATTGTATTGAACACGTACATAACACGATGCACAGCCATACTGTTACAAATTGGCTAGTTCACTGACCCAGTAACACAGCAGCAACTCCAAGCAAAGAGAAAGGGAAATCCTCCATGACGAAGTCAACTAAAACGGAGTCCACGCGGTCAGGACTTGTGTAATTGCAAGATATGATGCAATTTAAAAATTATTATTACTGTTGCAATATGTTAAAGATAACCGAAAATGGCCTTTAAATACTAAGAAAATGGCCTAAAATGCTAAAATGGATAAAAATGACAAACATGTGACCAAAGTAAAATTTCACCAGGATCCTCGCCCTGACCATCATCAACTTTAATAGCTCTGACAACTTATACATAGCTGGTCTGAAAATTTTCCGACCTAATAAAGATACGAGATTATTTTTATTTTTAAACATAGTCTCCTTGTAACTCTACACAATTCTCCCAGTGATATTCCCATCTACATTATACGAAAATCTGTCCTCCGAGCGCAATTTTCAGATGAGGGAACAAAAAGAAGTCGCTTGCGGCTAGATCTGGTGAGTAAGGCGGATGGTCAAGCAGCTCAAACCGTAATTCGTGGATTTTCGCTATTGCCACAGCTGAGGTTTGAGACGACACGTTGTCTTGGTGAAACAGGATTTCTTTTCCTGCAAATGTGGCCGTTTTCCCACAAATTCTGCCTTCAACTTGTAATGATGCGTAGTATGCTCTTTTAATGTTTTTTCCTTTTTTTGACAATTAATTAAAGTAACTCCATGACTACCCCAAAAAAGTCGCCACCACTTTCGCAGCCGAAAAACAACAACAGATTTTGCTTTCTTTTGGAGCCGGTTCTCCCTTTGTAGTGCGCTGTTTAGACTGTAATTTTGTTTCGGGCGTATAATGGTGTACACAAGTTTCATCTACGGTAATTAATCGGCGCTAAAACTCGGAATTATTGTGCCTAAACTGCGCCAACAGAGAATTGGAAAAATTCATTCCAGAACGTTTATGGTCTAACGTGAACAAATGCGGCACCAAACGCGCGGACAGCTTTCTCATGTCTAAATGTTGATTTAATATGTGACAAACATGTTCCTTTGAAATGTTCATAGTCTCTGCTATCTCTAACACTTTAATTCGGCGGTCGTCTAGCACAATTTGGTGAACTTTGGCGATGTTTTCGTCGGTAGTTGAAGTTTTTGGACGTCCCGAACGATCGTCTCCCAAGCTCTTACTGCCACGTTTAAATTCAGCTGCCAAAACTTCACTGTGGTAAATGATGGTGCAGAGTCCCCATATACAGAATCCAACTTATCTTTGATTTGCGTAGACGTATTGTCTTTCCAAAACAAATATTTAATGACAGCTCGATACTCGATTTTGTCAATTTCCTTAAAAACACTCACATCAACTCACTCAAACGTCTAACAACTAATAACAACTCTAACAATAACAATTCTAACTCATAACAACTGAGCGTCCAAAATGGCTGAAACCTTGGTGAGTAAATGTCAACAGATGGTCAACGAAATTTACTAGCTTTTATTTACGAGTGCTGTCATCTTCATGTTGAGGTCGGAAACCTTTCTGACCTCCCTTCTATACAACCTTTATGCATAACAAAATGGGAATTCCAAATACAGAATATAAAAAGTTATATAATCAGTCGATAATACAAAACTCATAGCATTTAATAAACTAAGCATTGGGTACTAATGATGTTATAATAATTTGCCATTTAAATTCAATAGAAAGTTAGTTTCAATATATATATATCGAGCATAGACAGTGAATTGTGGATCCTTACTTAACTTGTACTATATTTTACAGTGCTACAAGTTGTAAATATCAATTAGCAAAATTGAAATAAAATATTTGTATAAGTGTTTTATAGCTTACTATGAACAAAATAGAAGCTCTAGCATAGTTGGCTGACGCAGTATTTCACAAATCTTGCACAATGTAATCGTTCTCAGTAGAAGAAACCTAAATCTATCCTTAGCTTAGCAGACATGGCGTGAAGATCTTTCCTTCTCATTTTGAGTAAGAATTGGGTTAGGTACATGTCGATTGCTAAAAATGGCAATTGCTTATTAGGGAATATGTTTGTAAAATATAACCAATATTAATTTAAAAACAGTCTAAAATTTAATGTATTCTGAATGAAACAAATTCATAACTTTAAGAAAATATTCTTTTTCCCACTTGGCTCATTTAAACTAGCAATTTACTGAAGCTATAAACGTAAAGCTGTGTGCTTATCAATTAATAGGCATGCTTCAACTTTATACTTGGTTTTCTACAAGCCTCTGTTCAGTAATTCTCCATACTCAAAATATTCCATATATAGCAGCCGTTTGCCAATTTGTTTCAAACATTTTGTACTGCCTCTCCAAAATAAACGAAAAATCACTACGTGGATTTAAAGCAGTGCTTAAATTTAGAAATAAAAATTTACTTCTGTAATCAAGAAATAATATAAAATGTAATAAATAGATTCTTTGGTTCTCATTCGCCATAGTTCTTAAAATGTTGTTGTGAAAATTGTTAAAGTGCATCACATGAACTGTAAACCAACAGTGAATTACAAAATAAAAGTTAGTACTTACGTCATCATATAAGATAGATACCAAACCATATATCAGAAAAATGGCTAAAAGTTACCCATATAGTGTGTAGTAAATGGTAAGAGGTGCCGTTCAAGTTATAACACATTCTTTTTTCAGGACTAGACTTCCGGTTTTTCTTAAAATACACGTAGACTTTTGTGAATGTGTGACAGAGGTGTCAACACCATACAGTGCTCAGAGCTCTAGTGGCAGCGACGAGAGTTGGGACTGTTTTTGATACTTAAAATGGCGAAGTTTTCATTGCAAGAACAGCGTGTAATCATTCGTTTTCTACATTTTCGTGGTGTGACACATATTGAAATTCATCGTCAGTTGAGTGAGGCATGTGGTGATGGTACCATGGATGTGTCTAATGTGCGTTCCTGGTTACAACAGTTCAATGAAGGCAGAACATCGTGTGACAACAAACCAAGACAGTTGCACACATCACCCCCAAAATTGACATTTCTGTGGGATCTGGACACACAATCCTGCATGAAGATCTAAAACTGCTCAATCGGCGATTCTCCTAAGCAATGTTCTCCACTCGCTGGGTCATGTCGTAAGACCGGCTGGTGTGAGGCCGTGACTGTTTTGGTTTGTCACACGATGTTTTGCCTTCATGCCCCACTCAACTGCCGATGAATTTCAATAGGTGTCAAACCACTAGAATGGAGAGAACGAATGATTATACGCCGTTCTTGCAATGAACACGTCACCATTTTAAATATAAACTAGAGTTTTATGCACTGTACAGTGCTGCCATCTCTGTCACGCATTTACAAAGGTCCACGTGTATTTAAGGATAAACCAGAAGTTCATATATGGTCCCAGTCCTGAAAAAAATAGGTGTTATAACTTGTGCGCACCTAGTGCAAATTCAAATACGGCATTCTGTATACTTTGGATTTTCCATACCTGAAGTTAAATTCTGTTCCCTTTTGTGTGGCCATGCCGTGACTGAGTGATTAAGACCACTCGGCTGTCACCAAGGCGGTCGGGTTTGATCCAAAATAAGATTTCTGATGGACAACATGGCGCTCGGGCGGGTTTCCTCCGTGATCTTCGATTCCCCCTACCCGTGCTCCATCTCTATCTCATGTATCATCAGTGTTACCACCTGCGGTGCCACATATAGTAAAATATGCTTTAAATACTATACATTTAATTTCCATTATGTTCCTAAATACAGATAACACTTAATGGTTTTGCTTTAAAGTAAACGCTTCCAGCCATACAATCTATAAATAAACATTGCACTAGCTACTTCTGTTAAAAAGTAATAATTGGTTCCTCAGTAAAACCTCAAATAACAAATCGTTCACATTGTGGTTATTTATCCACCATTTCTAGTCTATGTATATCTTTCATCAACTCTTCTCCGATGTCTGTCATAATTTATTATTATCATCATCGCAATCAAGAGTCACGGACAACCTAGTAAGAAAACAAAAGCTTTCTCTTAAACGTTGCCAGAATAAGATAGCGGAAAACAAATATTTCCCTTAGACATCCTATCTGTAGCAGGAAAAGATAAAAAGAAGACAAACGTTGACTGATTCTTCCACTTGTTATTGGAGATATGTTTCCGAATAAATTGGTTTTTGCAACATTAGGTTTGATTATCTTTCATTTCCAGAGACTTTTCAAATCGAAAGGAAAAATAAAAAACTGCCAGAACCAAGATGAAAAAAGGTTGACGTTTTATAATGAAAGATAACTTTACTGTGAGAATATAAATGAATTATCGGAAGGTATCTTAAACTGTTATTATTTCATTCGTGCTCAGAAATGACAGTTACCATGTTCTCATTCACAAGGTATTTGAGTTTATTTATTTATTTATTTATTATTATTATTATTATTATTATTATTATTATTATTATTATTATTATTATTATTATTATTATTATTATTATTATTATTATTATTATTATTATTATTATTATTATTATTATTATTATTATTATTATTATTATTATTATTATTATTATTATTATTATTATTATTATTATTATTATTATTATTATTATTATTATTATTATTATTATTATTATTATTATTATTATTATTATTATTATTATTATTATTATTATTATTATTATTATTATTATTATTATTATTATTATTATTATTATTATTATTATTATTATTATTATTATTATTATTATTATTATTATTATTATTATTATTATTATTATTATTATTATTATTATTATTATTATTATTATTATTATTATTATTATTATTATTATTATTATTATTATTATTATTATTATTATTATTATTATTATTATTATTATTATTATTATTATTATTATTATTATTATTATTATTATTATTATTATTATTATTATTATTATTATTATTATTATTATTATTATTATTATTATTATTATTATTATTATTATTATTATTATTATTATTATTATTATTATTATTATTATTATTATTATTATTATTATTATTATTATTATTATTATTATTATTATTATTATTATTATTACTATTATTATTACTATTATTATTACTATTATTATTACTATTATTATTACTATTATTATTACTATTATTATTATTATTATTATTATTATTATTATTATTATTATTATTATTATTATTATTATTATTATTATTATTATTATTATTATTATTATTATTATTATTATTATTATTATTATTATTATTATTATTATTATTATTATTATTATTATTATTATTATTATTATTATTATTATTATTATTATTATTATTATTATTATTATTATTATTATTATTATTATTATTATTATTATTATTATTATTATTATTATTATTATTATTATTATTATTATTATTATTATTATTGGACAACATGACGCTGGGTGGGGTTCCCTCCGGGTCCTCCGGTTTCCCCCACCATCATTCCACCAATTGCTGCACCAATCATTCATCTCAGGCTTTGGGCCGATCCCTATCCACTAATTTCGTCTCTCAGGTCAGATTTTTTTCTTTTAATTTACGTCGTTCAGCGTTAAGTCTTATCGGACGATGAATGGAATGGGCGAAGTGATGTTCAAATGAGTCCGGGGACCATGGAACTTACAGTTACCCGACATTCGTCTATCAGGATAAGGGAAAACTCGGGAAAAACCTTATCCAGGTAACTCATCTTAACCGGGCCCTCTTGAACGTGAGGTAGACACGCTACCATCTACGCTACCGAGGCGGGCTCTCAGGTCAGATGCTTCGGCTCCCTCGCTCTGAGGGAACCCAAACGCCTCCTAACGTCAGCACTGACGAGAAAGGGAGAAAAAAAATCTTCTTCTTCTCCTTCTCCTCCTCCTCCTCCTCATCATCATCATCATCATCGTCATCGTATCGTCATCGTCATCGTCATCGTCATCATCATTTACGAACTACATAACTTTCATCAATATTTAAACATTGATTGATAAATATTGGTTACAGGATGTCTTATTTACAGAATATTTACAATATTTATTATTGCTCGGCCGTATTCTCCAAGATGTACAAAATAAACATTGGTTGCAATGTAAACTTAACCAGATACAAAGGGGATTTGTATTCAGAATCATCAAGGGATATAAAATGATTTCCACAGATGCTGCACTTTAACTCGTAGGCATTGAACCTTTATATGTATGGGCAATCTTCAGTGCAAAGGTATAGATTAGATTAGATTTACGTTCATAGGTTCACTTGTAGCCAGAAAAGGCTGTGAACATTGAACATGTCCAGAGGTATAAAGTTTAATAGCATATATATGTACAAAAGTTAACATAACACACACATACAGGCAGTATGAACAACGACATGGAAAACAAAGAAGGGATAATTAATTATATATAAGTAGTTTAAAATTAGCGGTTCCAGAACAGACCCAAAAGAGCAAGATGGCGGCCGTGCGCAATCTATGTATTTAAAGCATTTATTGTCCTATTCTGTTTATTTGTTTTCTGCTTCGGGATACTGGGGTGTCTATTGAGGCTTCTCGTGGTGTATTTAGCTGCTTTTGGGACGTATTTACTGGCTTTTACTGTATTTAGAGGCGTTCAGGGCCTCTCTAGGAGCCTTATAATGTATTTAGGGGCTTCTTGGTAAGTATTTACAGGCCTTTGAAATGTATATAACGGCTTGAGGGGTGCATTAGTGACTTTATAGTGTAATTTAGAGCTTGTTAGGAGGTATTTAGAGGCTTTTGGGACGTATGTACTGGCTTTGTTATGTATTTAGTTAACTTAGACTATTTTTGATTTGCTGTAGTTCATTATGTTTTAATCATTCAAAACGGTTACTCCTCATTTGTAATCGGTACTTCAATTACTTTAAACTAACCTAACCTATCCTAACTTTGCTATTCTCTAACACTTTAACCCAACCCAAGTCCTACTCTTCTGCTTTACTATTTCACTCCATTACCTAACCTAACCTAGCACTTCAACCTAATTTTAATGGCTTTAGCGACGTATTTACTGACTTTTTGCTGTATTTAGCAGCTTTCATCATGTATTGAGGTGCTTTGGGGGACATATTCGACTGCTATTTGAAGTATTTAGGGTCTTTTTGGAATGTATTTAGGCTCTTCTCGGCATGTACTTAGGGTCTTCTTGGTATGTATTTTTTAAGTTTTAGAGCTCCTTAGGATGTATTTAGGGGATTTTTGTAGGTATCTAGTGTCTTGGGGAGGGCATTTAGTGTCTTCTGGTGTATCTATGGCTTTTTAATGTATTCAGAGGCCTCAGAGGGTGCATTTAGATACGTTTTCAACATATTTAATATCATGAGGGGTGCATTAGTGACTTTATGGTGTAATTTAGAGCTTCTTAGGAGGTATTTAGAGGCTTTTGGGACGTATGTACTGGCTTTGTTATGTATTTAGTTAACTTAGACTATTTTTGATTCGCTGTAGTTCATTATGTTTTTAATCATTCAAAACGGTTACTCCTCATTTGTAATCGGTACTTCAATCACTTTAAACTAACCTAACCTATCCTAACTTTGCTATTCTCTAACACTTTAACCCAACCCAAGTCCTACTCTTCTGCTTTACTATTTCACTCCATTACCTAATCTAACCTAACCTAACCTAACCTAACTGTGCTATTCTCCAACACTTTAACCAAACCCAAGTCCTAATCTTAGGCTCCACTATTTCACCTCATTATAAGCTAACCTAACCTAATACTTTAACCTAAACCAAGTCCTATACTAGCGCTTTGCTATTTCATTCCGTTATAAGCAACCCTAACCTAACTTAACTGTTCTTTTGTGGTTAATTTGCTACATTGGTTACATGCGTGGTTACATTTGGTTACATGCGTGGTTACATTTGGTTACATGAGTGGTTACATTTGGTTACAGGTGTGGTTACATTTGGTTACATTTGGTTACATTTGGTTACATGCGTGGTTACATTTGGTTACATGTGTGGTTACATTTGGTTACATGCGTGGTTACATTTGGTTACATGCGTGGTTACATAACATATCTTTATGTTGCTTTTGAAGCATTTGTTTTTCACATTGTATTCTTTGCTTTCCACTATATCCTCTTTTATGAAGCTTTAAACCTAACACTGTCTGATACTCTAACCACTGATAATAAAGTACTTATAGATTAGTTTTATGTGGGACATTTTGTGAATTCTCTTGTGATATCCCCCTCCCAAGCTTTTATTTATGTTTGTATAAAGCAAATCGGGGTATACTTAGCTTGTAGTTCAGTAGTAGACGCCTCTCCTCTTTTATCTGGGCTGGAGACCAGCACTAGAATTTAATCCTAGTGGCAGAGTTAACGCCTTCCTCCATTTTTGTTATTTCATCTTTCTTCCTCAGGCGTCGTGAGAGTCGTAGGATAGACGTCACTTGTGTAAATAGTCATTCTGTAGCTTAGCTTACAGAGATAACCATTATCTTCTGATCTAAGTTGTCCCCTGTTGCACACTTTCTGCAATACTATAGTGTCCGTACGCGAATGTTGATACTCCATCCTCAGCAATCACTCTCTTGTCGTCATGAGGCGATAGGGCTATTTTATTAGCTTCAACTGTAGAAACATTATGTTTTCGGGATAGGATTAAGTTCATAGGAGTTCTTAGGATCTTTTGGGTTTTAAGACATTCCACATAGCTATCGAAGTTGATGTACTGTCTGATTGCGCTACGCTTTATGCCTTTGATCTTCTTGATGACACCTCCATCTATGTCGAGAGCATACATCTTAGGTCTGAGCCCTACAAAACGACAAATAATTTTTCCATTGGCTTCATCTTTAAATTTTCCCAAAACTTTCCTGTTTTTTGTAGAATGACATATATGGTCGACAGGATAATCAGCAGTATCCAGATGTTCAAGAAAACGTAACTTATCCTGGTATATATCTTTCGTAGTCACTCTATGGATGAAAGAGTCTGTATCCATGTACATGAGTTTTAGATTTTCAGTCCCGTAATACGGCAATAACACATCATAATGATATCGATACATCAAGGTTTTTGAGATATCCAGCACACACATCCCAATGTATATAGGTTTGTCGAACACTATCTCTCGAGAAGCCATGTGTACTGCAGCCAGATAGGTCCATATATAGTTCGGTCAATGAACGTAGGCTTAGCAACCAGCTTTTCCAATGTCTTCCAATCGGTAACAAGTCGTATATTCATTCGGTTTCTTATATTCTCCATAGTTTTTCCGAACATGGCATTGTTAAAAAGTTTGTACAGATCCTTCTCGAAATCATTTCTAGATCCTTGTCGTAGTTCGTTATTGAATTGGACATAAGGCTTTAACCAGCACGACTGTCGAAATTGTAGTACACGATGGATTTTTATCAGTTTTATCCTATGATCAAGAGCTTGCTTCAGGGTCATGTAGTGCACCACATACTTAGTTCGTGATCCAAGGTGTGGAATTAGCTTCTTTGTAGAAGAATCCTTAGGCTTGAAGCACTCGGGCAGGAATGGTAAATCATTATGCAGCTCATGAAGTTCTGTAGGATATTCAAGATCCACTTCTAAAATTAGCCGAGTGGGTCATCTTCTCGAAGTATTTCTAGGTTAATATCTGCAGGAGAAACCCACTCAAAACCCCCATAAGGAAGGGCGTGGCACATCGCCCAGCCATATTGGTTATTTGCGTCCTCGTACGTAATATATTGAGAGGGCTTACTTGAGTCATACTCCTCCATATAGATGTTGTTCGCCTTTGCGTATCGATGAGACACTTGGCATAATCCTCCTCTTATACCTGATTCAACCATGAGTAGCTGATCGTAATCCTGTAGCAATTCTAGTTCAATTCCTGTATACAGCAGCATTGCATCCCACGTAAGTCCAGGAGATGTAAAATAATGTGCAGGATCAACTTTATGCGTTTTCAGGGTCTGGTCTCTGAATGTCTCAAACACATCAGCTAGTAGAAGAACATCTGAAGTTAGATAGAGATCGCTATACTCTCCTAATGTTTTAGTATTGAACTGCCTCCATATACTTTTTGCATGTTCATACTCTCCATCACTAATTTCTTCTTTGTTCAGCTTGTTGTAGAATGCCTCCCTCGGAGGAAGTTCGGTGTCATTCAAAACAACCCACGATGTAACGTAATCGTAGGGGAAAACACCCTTACGTGTCATCAATTTGAATTGCTCTGCTCCAAAGTACTTTAAGGTTTCAGGATATGATGTTAGATTTTTTGCTAGTTTATCCAAGCTGGTACTAAGGAAGCGATAGGTATCCACAAAGCGAAGTTTAATATTTCCAACATACTTGGAAAATGATATATAACTTTCCTCAGAGCTAGGAATAACTTCTACTTTATCGCTAGTACAGCCCAACCCCTTAACAATGAAATGGGAGTCATATCCACTCAGGTTATGTATGAAGACAGGAATATAATTAGGCGTTTTACAGGCTAGATTACACTGATTATGTAGACTTCCTCGATATTCACCACTTATATGATCATGATCTCGTACTTTCCAGTTATCGTCGGTAAATTCTTTACCACATAAGTAGCATTCTGTAGAAGATTCGAATGATTTTTGTTGCTTATCTGTCAGAGTTAATGGAGCACCAGTTTTGTATACAGCATTAATTTTCTTTGCGAGAGAACTTACATACTCCATGAACTTCGGTGCAGCATCATAACCCCGATATACATAGGGTTCAGTAGGAAGTCCAGTCTGTAAACCTTCAATTGTAGCTGAGGATTTGACATAAACACAGAAACTCATAGGAATATGCTTCTGATATGGAACTGTATAAGACGTTTCGGGATTAGAAGAACACCCGTGGTAAGGGGTAAGAATGCTTTCAAAGTCAGCGTATATGACATAAGGTAATTTCAACATTCTTTCATGATTCTTGAATCTAACAATAGATTTCTCCTTAGTTGGCATAACAATCTTAGCAACTCCGTGTTGGCTACATATTTTTCTATGCTCATTTAACCTCTCAACTCCTCCATTTCGATACTCAAAGTGCGTAAAACAGCGTTTGCAGATGCAGAGTTTTCCCTCACATTTGGTTTTTTTGTTGATGAATAAGTCTCTCGAAATTCTTTATATAAACGTAATGATGACGTCCAGCTGAATTGCTTAATAGAAGCAGGTCGCGATGATCGGACAGTTCTTCATCGATAACCTTCATAGGAAACACTTGATTTTTCTCATCCAGTCCGAAAACATTTATAGAGATGTTATTTTTTCGTTCAAATTTCGGGATATCAGTCAGGCTCGTAGGAAACGAGAGGCAGGAAAAGTCATATCTCTCTTGAAGATCCTTATACTTGCTAACACGATGAGGATTCTTCTGAATGAACTTGGCGAGAACAGCATACATAAAACACTTTTCATCTTCATAATTCTGTGGATTTATGCAGGCTCCTATAGCTCCAATAGAGGTCGGTAGAGGGATGTAACTGGTTCCCCTCAGTCCATTATTCTTGTTGATTCTAACACGCACACCATCAACAGCTAATAAAGCCCAGCTTCTTCCTTTAAGTTGACTTTCCTCCATTTCAGTACAAAGTTTCTTGAATTTACTTTCCAAGATGGCGTCCAAGTCACTTTCTAAAAATATTGCTTGATTTGGGGTTTTAAAGGCTTTATCAGTAGTATCACCAACGGCATTCACAAACTGACATTCAGCCATGATGTTAATTTTCACACTTTTATGGATCCTCAGTTGCTTCTGGACGGCTTGAATTATCCGCTGTTTTGATTCCTGGAGATATGTATTCAGGTCTTGGCATGTAGAGCACTGGATGAAATATGATTTCAGTCGATCCTGGAAAGCTGTTTCATATTCTACGACATCGTCTTCATCAGGAACCATTAACAGCAATTTATGTTTGGTAGGCTCGATCTTGAGTTTCTTAGCAGCAGTTATTCTCTCGCATCGTTCTTGGTGAGTATCTCTGCGATTCTCAGTATCATAAACATTACCAATATGTTTGCATTCGTAAAACCGGCCACATACCAGCTCATGTCTCTTTTTATTGTAGCTTTTCAGGAAACTCTTTGCACATATGCTACACCTATTTTCAGGTATAGTGTCTAACAGAGCTTCCATCGCTATAGTTTTTTGTTGTGTGCAGGCTAATTCTCGGGGAATATGTTGCCAAGTGAGTGTCTTGATACACTTTTCACTTCTCTTCTTCACCTTGATAAGTTATCAGCGCTACTGATGATGAATTTCACTATAGAAGCTGATCGGCCATGCTATAAACACACTAGCGTAATTACAATCTAAGATCGATCAAGCTCTCTTTATACACTTAGCACAGACCTAATAGAAAACTTCATCATCCCCTTCACCAACGGGACTCGAAGGTGGCGCTCCTATCGGAGAAAACCTAAAAGAAAACTATTATCTTGCTACCACAGGGATTCGAAGGTGGCACTCCTATCGGAGAAAACCTAAAGGAAAACTTCATCACACCACCACCACCACCACCACCACCACCACCACCACCACCACCACCACCACCACCACCACCACCACCACCACCACCACCACCTTTGTAGTTCGAAGGTGGCGCTCCTATCGGAGAAAACCTAAAAGAAAACTATTATCTTGCTACCACAGGGATTCGAAGGTGGCACTCCTATCGGAGAAAACCTAAAGGAAAACTTCATCACACCACCACCACCACCACGTTTGTAGTTCGAAGGTGGCGCTCCTATCGGAGAAAACCTAAAAGAAAACTATTATCTTGCTACCACAGGGATTCGAAGGTGGCACTCCTATCGGAGAAAACCTAAAGGAAAACTTCATCACACCACCACCACCACCACGTTTGTAGTTCGAAGGTGGCGCTCCTATCGGAGAAAACCTAAAAGAAAACTATTATCTTGCTACCACAGGGGTTCGAAGATGCTTCTACTATTGGAGAAAACCTAAAAGAAAACTCTATTAATTTTCCAGTTTTCGATTATTCTTTAACTACTATACAATTCACATTAGAGAAAAAATTAGACAAATTAAAATTGAAAAAGGAAATAAAATAGCTAGATATGAAGATAAAATTTAGACAATTCAAACGAGTATAAACACGACTAAGCTCCGCCTTTTAGTTTTAAAGTTACATTAGGAGCTCCCATTGCCACCCGTAGACACCTCTCCGTCATCTTCAACCATGTGTTCATGATTCTTTTCACACATATCTTAACATAACAGTTCTATTTTTCTCAAGTTCATCTATTACACCGTTTAACTGATCCACGGGGCACCCTTAGAATCCTTCACTTCATCCTCAAACACGCCTTCTTGAACCCTTTTGATATATTTTAACCTATTTATGTTTGTTGCTACGGGCATCCGTTCTCTTTTCTTAAGTTAAATTATTACGGCCATCTGGTTATGTCTGAGTCGCATGCTTATATATTAAACTTTGTGATTAAGTATTTTGATTTTAAAGTCTATGTAAATCGGTTAAGGTAAACATGAGACAAGTCATGATGTATGATCTTATGGGATGAGCTTGTCAACACGCCTAAAAGGATTTATATTCAAAGGTATTTAAATTATCTCACCGAGATTTGAACCCTGATCCTAAGGCGTAAATCACCATTTCAACAACAATTCAGACCTAAAGTATATATGTATACGCTATTTCATTGCGCTAACGTTATTAGTTCAAGAGTTATTTAAGATTCAAGTTATTGCGAGAGAAGCGGTTATCGAACCACGGGTCTGTAGGATACGGAATCATAAATAATTCACAGCATATGTTGAATGAAAAAAACCTGCGCTTTCCCCTGCTGTTCTATGTGCAATAGATCAGAAATAGAACACAATTACATAATTCAATGGACGATGGGAACTGAACCAGGGACCCTTGAGCTACAAGTTGTCAGCATATGATTAACTATGAGAAGCATAACCATATAAAGGTTATTTCAATTCTCTAGACCCACTGGTTACAGAGATATTTAAATTAAACAATTCAGGACTCGAACTAAGGACTACAGGTATACAGCATAAACCCTGTGGACCCCGCTAACCATATGTAAGTAATAAAGTTTATCCGAACTCTCTATCATAATTAGTTTCGGAGTTATTCCAATATAAGCAGAGTTTGATTAGGGACCATTGATAAAACTACAAGTCAGACAGTCAGTAAGGGCACGGACACCCCTTAGCAGGCGGTAGAAAGGTACCATGCATCGTCTTTCCACCCCTGGTCGGCATCCCATTGTTTACGAACCCTCTTTATTTATCACATGCAGGTGTGCCGGCGTCTTGGGACAAGGGTTTGACAGGTCATTAATCAAGTAGTAGTTCATAAATGGTCCCCTATCCCTTACCCCACCCCTTATCAATTTATATGCAAATTAGATATTCTATTGTGCTTAAGTCCCCTTTTATGAACTACTACTTGATTAATGACCTGTCAAACCCTTGTCCCAAGACGCCGGCACACCTGCATGTGATAAATAAAGAGGGTTCGTAAACAATGGGATGCCGACCAGGGGTGGAAAGACGATGCATGGTACCTTTCTACCGCCTGCTAAGGGGTGTCCGTGCCCTTACTGATTGTCTGACTTGTAGTTTTATCAATGGTCCCTAATCAAACTCTGCTTATATTGGAATAACTCCGAAACTAATTATGATAGAGAATTCGGATAAACTTTATTACTTACATATGGTTAGCGGGGTCCACAGGGTTTATGCTGTATACCTGTAGTCCTTAGTTCGAGTCCTGAATTGTTTAATTTAAATATCTCTGTAACCAGTGGGTCTAGAGAATTGAAATAACCTTTATATGGTTATGCTTCTCATAGTTAATCATATGCTGACAACTTGTAGCTCAAGGGTCCCTGGTTCAGTTCCCATCGTCCATTGAATTATGTAATTGTGTTCTATTTCTGATCTATTGCACATAGAACAGCAGGGGAAAGCGCAGGTTTTTTTCATTCAACATATGCTGTGAATGATTTATGATTCCGTATCCTACAGACCCGTGGTTCGATAACAGCTTCTCTCGCAATAACTTGAATCTTAAATAACTCTTGAACTAATAACGTTAGCGCAATGAAATAGCGTATACATATATACTTTAGGTCTGAATTGTTGTTGAAATGGTAATTTACGCCTTAGGATCAGGGTTCAAATCTCGGTGAGATAATTTAAATACCTTTGAATATAAATCCTTTTAGGCGTGTTGACAAGCTCATCCCATAAGATCATACATCATGACTTGTCTCATGTTTACCTTAACCGATTTACATAGACTTTAAAATCAAAATACTTAATCACAAAGTTTAATATATAAGCATGCGACTCAGACATAACAAGATGGCCGTAATAATTTAACTTAAGAAAAGAGAACGGATGCCCGTAGCAACAAACATAAATAGGTTAAAATATATCAAAAGGGTTCAAGAAGGCGTGTTTGAGGATGAAGTGAAGGATTCTAAGGGTGCCCCGTGGATCAGTTAAACGGTGTAATAGATGAACTTGAGAAAAATAGAACTGTTATGTTAAGATATGTGTGAAAAGAATCATGAACACATGGTTCAAGATGACGGAGAGGTGTCTACGGGTGGCAATGGGAGCTCCTAATGTAACCTTAAAACTAAAAGGCGGAGCTTAGTCGTGTTTATACTCGTTTGAATTGTCTAAATTTTATCTTCAAATCTAGCTATTTTATTTCCTTTTTCAATTTTAATTTGTCTAATTTTTTCTCTAATGTGAATTGTATAGTAGTTAAAGAATAATCGAAAACTGGAAAATTAATAGAGTTTTCTTTTAGGTTTTCTCCAATAGTAGAAGCATCTTCGAACCCCTGTGGTAGCAAGATAATAGTTTTCTTTTAGGTTTTCTCCGATAGGAGCGCCACCTTCGAACTACAAACGTGGTGGTGGTGGTGGTGTGATGAAGTTTTCCTTTAGGTTTTCTCCGATAGGAGTGGCACCTTCGAATCCCTGTGGTAGCAAGATAATAGTTTTCTTTTAGGTTTTCTCCGATAGGAGCGCCACTTTCGAACTACAAACGTGGTGGTGGTGGTGGTGTGATGAAGTTTTCCTTTAGGTTTTCTCCGATAGGAGTGCCACCTTCGAATCCCTGTGGTAGCAAGATAATAGTTTTCTTTTAGGTTTTCTCCGATAGGAGCGCCACCTTCGAACTACAAAGGTGGTGGTGGTGGTGGTGGTGGTGGTGTGATGAAGTTTTCCTTTAGGTTTTCTCCGATAGGAGTGCCACCTTCGAATCCCTGTGGTAGCAAGATAATAGTTTTCTTTTAGGGTTTCTCCGATAGGAGCACCACCTTCGAGTCCCGTTGGTGAAGGGGATGATGAAGTTTTCTATTAGGTCTGTGCTAAGTGTATAAAGAGAGCTTGATCGATCTTAGATTGTAATTACGCTAGTGTGTTTATAGCATGGCGGATCAGCTTCTATAGTGAAATTCATCATCAGTAGCGCTGATAACTTATCAAGGTGAAGAAGAGAAGTGAAAAGTGTATCAAGACACTCACTTGGCAACATATTCCCCGAGAATTAGCCTGCACACAACAAAAAACTATAGCGATGGAAGCTCTGTTGGACACTATACCTGAAAATAGGTGTAGCATATGTGCAAAGAGTTTCCTGAAAAGCTACAATAAAAGGAGACATGAGCTGGTATGTGGCCGGTTTTACGAATGCAAACATATTGGTAATGTTTATGATACTGAGAATCGCAGAGATACTCACCAAGAACGATGCGAGAGAATAACTGCTGCTAAGAAACTCAAGATCGAGCCTACCAAACATAAATTGCTGTTAATGGTTCCTGATGAAGACGATGTCGTAGAATATGAAACAGCTTTCCAGGATCGACTGAAATCATATTTCATCCAGTGCTCTACATGCCAAGACCTGAATACATATCTCCAGGAATCAAAACAGCGGATAATTCAAGCCGTCCAGAAGCAACTGAGGATCCATAAAAGTGTGAAAATTAACATCATGGCTGAATGTCAGTTTGTGAATGCCGTTGGTGATACTACTGATAAAGCCTTTAAAACCCCAAATCAAGCAATATTTTTAGAAAGTGACTTGGACGCCATCTTGGAAAGTAAATTCAAGAAACTTTGTACTGAAATGGAGGAAAGTCAACTTAAAGGAAGCAGCTGGGCTTTATTAGCTGTTGATGGTGTGCGTGTTAGAATCAACAAGAATAATGGACTGAGGGGAACCAGTTACATCCCTCTACCGACCTCTATTGGAGCTATAGGAGCCTGCATAAATCCACAGAATTATGAAGATGAAAAGTGTTTTATGTATGCTGTTCTCGCCAAGTTCATTCAGAAGAATCCTCATCGCGTTAGCAAGTATAAGGATCTTCAAGAGAGATATGACTTTTCCTGCCTCTCGTTTCCTACGAGCCTGACTGATATCCCGAAATTTGAACGAAAAAATAACATCTCTATAAATGTTTTCGGACTGGATGAGAAAAATCAAGTGTTTCCTATGAAGGTTATCGATGAAGAACTGTCCGATCATCGCGACCTGCTTCTATTAAGCAATTCAGCTGGACGTCATCATTACGTTTATATAAAGAATTTCGAGAGACTTATTCATCAACAAAAAAACCAAATGTGAGGGAAAACTCTGCATCTGCAAACGCTGTTTTACGCACTTTGAGTATCGAATTGGAGGAGTTGAGAGGTTAAATGAGCATAGAAAAATATGTAGCCAACACGGAGTTGCTAAGATTGTTATGCCAACTAAGGAGAAATCTATTGTTAGATTCAAGAATCATTAAAGGATGTTGAAATTACCTTATGTCATATACGCTGACTTTGAAAGCATTCTTACCCCTTACCACGGGTGTTCTTCTAATCCCGAAACGTCTTATACAGTTCCATATCAGAAGCATATTCCTATGAGTTTCTGTGTTTATGTCAAATCCTCAGCTACAATTGAAGGTTTACAGACTGGACTTCCTACTGAACCCTATGTATATCGGGGTTATGATGCTGCACCGAAGTTCATGGAGTATGTAAGTTCTCTCGCAAAGAAAATTAATGCTGTATACAAAACTGGTGCTCCATTAACTCTGACAGATAAGCAACAAAAATCATTCGAATCTTCTACAGAATGCTACTTATGTGGTAGAGAATTTACCGACGATAACTGGAAAGTACGAGATCATGATCATATAAGTGGTGAATATCGAGGAAGTCTACATAATCAGTGTAATCTAGCCTGTAAAACGCCTAATTATATTCCTGTCTTCATACATAACCTGAGTGGATATGACTCCCATTTCATTGTTAAGGAGTTAGGCTGTACTAGCGATAAAGTAGAAGTTATTCCTAGCTCTGAGGAAAGTTATATATCATTTTCCAAGTATGTTGGAAATATTAAACTTCGCTTTGTGGATACCTATCGCTTCCTTAGTACCAGCTTGGATAAACTAGCAAAAAATCTAACATCATATCCTGAAACCTTAAAGTACTTTGGAGCAGAGCAATTCAAATTGATGACACGTAAGGGTGTTTTCCCCTACGATTACGTTACATCGTGGGATGTTTTGAATGACACCGAACTTCCTCCGAGGGAGGCATTCTACAACAAGCTGAACAAAGAAGAAATTAGTGATGGAGAGTATGAACATGCAAAAAGTATATGGAGGCAGTTCAATACTAAAACATTAGGAGAGTATAGCGATCTCTATCTAACTTCAGATGTTCTTCTACTAGCTGATGTGTTTGAGACATTCAGAGACCAGACCCTGAAAACGCATAAAGTTGATCCTGCACATTATTTTACATCTCCTGGACTTACGTGGAATGCAATGCTGCTGTATACAGGAATTGAACTAGAATTGCTACAGGATTACGATCAGCTACTCATGGTTGAATCAGGTATAAGAGGAGGATTATGCCAAGTGTCTCATCGATACGCAAAGGCGAACAACATCTATATGGAGGAGTATGACTCAAGTAAGCCCTCTCAATATATTACGTACGAGGACGCAAATAACCAATATGGCTGGGCGATGTGCCACGCCCTTCCTTATGGGGGTTTTGAGTGGGTTTCTCCTGCAGATATTAACCTAGAAATACTTCGAGAAGATGACCCACTCGGCTACATTTTAGAAGTGGATCTTGAATATCCTACAGAACTTCATGAGCTGCATAATGATTTACCATTCCTGCCCGAGTGCTTCAAGCCTAAGGATTCTTCTACAAAGAAGCTAATTCCACACCTTGGATCACGAACTAAGTATGTGGTGCACTACATGACCCTGAAGCAAGCTCTTGATCATGGGATAAAACTGATAAAAATCCATCGTGTACTACAATTTCGACAGTCGTGCTGGTTAAAGCCTTATGTCCAATTCAATAACGAACTACGACAAGGATCTAGAAATGATTTCGAGAAGGATCTGTACAAACTTTTTAACAATGCCATGTTCGGAAAAACTATGGAGAATATAAGAAACCGAATGAATATACGACTTGTTACCGATTGGAAGACATTGGAAAAGCTGGTTGCTAAGCCTACGTTCATTGACCGAACTATATATGGACCTATCTGGCTGCAGTACACATGGCTTCTCGAGAGATAGTGTTCGACAAACATATATACATTGGGATGTGTGTGCTGGATATCTCAAAAACCTTGATGTATCGATATCATTATGATGTGTTATTGCCGTATTACGGGACTGAAAATCTAAAACTCATGTACATGGATACAGACTCTTTCATCCATAGAGTGACTACGAAAGATATATACCAGGATAAGTTACGTTTTCTTGAACATCTGGATACTGCTGATTATCCTGTCGACCATATATGTCATTCTACAAAAAACAGGAAAGTTTTGGGAAAATTTAAAGATGAAGCCAATGGAAAAATTATTTGTCGTTTTGTAGGGCTCAGACCTAAGATGTATGCTCTCGACATAGATGGAGGTGTCATCAAGAAGATCAAAGGCATAAAGCGTAGCGCAATCAGACAGTACATCAACTTCGATAGCTATGTGGAATGTCTTAAAACCCAAAAGATCCTAAGAACTCCTATGAACTTAATCCTATCCCGAAAACATAATGTTTCTACAGTTGAAGCTAATAAAATAGCCCTATCGCCTCATGACGACAAGAGAGTGATTGCTGAGGATGGAGTATCAACATACGCGTACGGACACTATAGTATTGCAGAAAGTGTGCAACAGGGGACAACTTAGATCAGAAGATAATGGTTATCTCTGTAAGCTAAGCTACAGAATGTCTATTTACACAAGTGACGTCTATCCTACGACTCTCACGACGCCTGAGGAAGAAAGATGAAATAACAAAAATGGAGGAAGGCGTTAACTCTGCCACTAGGATTAAATTCTAGTGCTGGTCTCCAGCCCAGATAAAAGAGGAGAGGCGTCTACTACTGAACTACAAGCTAAGTATACCCCGATTTGCTTTATACAAACATAAATAAAAGCTTGGGAGGGCGATATCACAAGAGAATTCACAAAATGTCCCACATAAAACTAATCTATAAGTACTTTATTATCAGTGGTTAGAGTATCAGACAGTGTTAGGTTTAAAGCTTCATAAAAGAGGATATAGTGGAAAGCAAAGAATACAATGTGAAAAACAAATGCTTCAAAAGCAACATAAAGATATGTTATGTAACCACGCATGTAACCAAATGTAACCACGCATGTAACCAAATGTAACCACACATGTAACCAAATGTAACCACGCATGTAACCAAATGTAACCAAATGTAACCAAATGTAACCACACATGTAACCAAATGTAACCACTCATGTAACCAAATGTAACCACGCATGTAACCAAATGTAACCACGCATGTAACCAATGTAGCAAATTAACCACAAAAGAACAGTTAAGTTAGGTTAGGGTTGCTTATAACGGAATGAAATAGCAAAGCGCTAGTATAGGACTTGGTTTAGGTTAAAGTATTAGGTTAGGTTAGCTTATAATGAGGTGAAATAGTGGAGCCTAAGATTAGGACTTGGGTTTGGTTAAAGTGTTGGAGAATAGCACAGTTAGGTTAGGTTAGGTTAGGTTAGATTAGGTAATGGAGTGAAATAGTAAAGCAGAAGAGTAGGACTTGGGTTGGGTTAAAGTGTTAGAGAATAGCAAAGTTAGGATAGGTTAGGTTAGTTTAAAGTGATTGAAGTACCGATTACAAATGAGGAGTAACCGTTTTGAATGATTAAAAACATAATGAACTACAGCGAATCAAAAATAGTCTAAGTTAACTAAATACATAACAAAGCCAGTACATACGTCCCAAAAGCCTCTAAATACCTCCTAAGAAGCTCTAAATTACACCATAAAGTCACTAATGCACCCCTCATGATATTAAATATGTTGAAAACGTATCTAAATGCACCCTCTGAGGCCTCTGAATACATTAAAAAGCCATAAAATATACCCCAAAAGCCCCTAGATACACCAGAAGACACTAAATGCCCTCCCCAAGACACTAGATACCTACAAAAATCCCCTAAATACATCCTAAGGAGCTCTAAAACTTAAAAAATACATACCAAGAAGACCCTAAGTACATGCCGAGAAGAGCCTAAATACATTCCAAAAAGACCCTAAATACTTCAAATAGCAGCCGAATATGTCCCCCAAAGCACCTCAATACATGATGAAAGCTGCTAAATACAGCAAAAAGTCAGTAAATACGTCGCTAAAGCCATTAAAATTAGGTTGAAGTGCTAGGTTAGGTTAGGTAATGGAGTGAAATAGTAAAGCAGAAGAGTAGGACTTGGGTTGGGTTAAAGTGTTAGAGAATAGCAAAGTTAGGATAGGTTAGGTTAGTTTAAAGTGATTGAAGTACCGATTACAAATGAGGAGTAACCGTTTTGAATGATTAAAACATAATGAACTACAGCAAATCAAAAATAGTCTAAGTTAACTAAATACATAACAAAGCCAGTACATACGTCCCAAAAGCCTCTAAATACCTCCTAAGAAGCTCTAAATTACACTATAAAGTCACTAATGCACCCCTCAAGCCGTTATATACATTTCAAAGGCCTGTAAATACTTACCAAGAAGCCCCTAAATACATTATAAGGCTCCTAGAGAGGCCCTGAACGCCTCTAAATACAGTAAAAGCCAGTAAATACGTCCCAAAAGCAGCTAAATACACCACGAGAAGCCTCAATAGACACCCCAGTATCCCGAAGCAGAAAACAAATAAACTGAATAGGACAATAAATGCTTTAAATACATAGATTGCGCACGGCCGCCATCTTGCTCTTTTGGGTCTGTTCTGGAACCGCTAATTTTAAACTACTTATATAATACAAAATGAAACACTTTTTAAACCAGCTTTCACTTGGCTTATACCAGTACGTCTCAACCTTTTTGCAATGGATACCATTCATTGTTATTTATTAAATATATATACATTAAAAATAAACTTTCAACTTGCATCAAATATTTATTAGTAATGATTTGTCATTGGAATAGTTAGATACTACTTATAGAGCTACAGAAGCATTATCAGGATAATTTGTCATTCAGATAATCTTGTACAGAATAAAAAGATTTTGAGCAAAGGTACTCTCTAACACCTTTTAAAAGCACTGAAATTATCAACTTTTTCTTTAAGAACATTAGGAAGTGCACCAGATATTTTGATAGTTTCATAATGCACACCTTTCTGGAAGCAACAAAGTTTAGCACTGGAATAATGGATATTATACTTTTGTCTAGTGTTTATTTTGTGAATTACATTATTTGTTGCAAATAAGGCACGATTGCATACAAAGAATTTTAGGATCGAGAATATATACATGCAAGGAAGCGTTAATATCTTCAATCTTGTAAAAATATTTTTAAAGGAGCGTCTGTTGTAGGTGTTCGTAATGATTCTTATAACCCTCTTTTGTATAAGAAATATTTTTTTACTTTCTACTGAGTTGCCCCAAAATAATATTCCATATTCCATAATAGAGTTACAGTATGCATAATATACTAATTTAAGTGTGTCAATAGAACTCACATTAACCAGCTCTCGGATAGGCAGAGCTGAGTTTAGGTAAGATATAATTTATGTGAGCTTTCCAATCTAAACATAACATATATAACATAAAGAAAAGTTACCAAGCTTCCCTACAAGTTGCTGAATTCGACTTTCATGCGAGATCTCATTCCTTGGAAGCTGGGCATTCTGCTGTATTTCACAAAATATTCAGCGAGAATAACTGCAAACACATGACTACAACATCTACAAAGATGACTCACGATATTGTCATCATCCAGAAAATCCAGCTCGTGTGGGATGTGGTTTTGTTGTGCTCGATATAAACAATGTGGAGTTTGCTTTATAGGGGATAACGACTCGATCCTAACTGCTCTGTATTCCAGCCGAACTTTTTGCACTGATCAAGCAGTGGAGTGGTGCCACAGTAATAACTATAGCGCATGTATATACAGATATTCCCAGCTATTTGTCAGTGTTTTCGGAGATAAATATACTACATACTCACTTGCTACCAAAATAAGGAACGATATTATAACACAAATTACGTGTGTACAACATAAGTTAGAGATCATACGGGGCGGATGAAATTGCTAGGCGTTACGAATTATCCCAAAAGGAATTCAGTTTTAAGGAGGCTACAGTCACATTTGTTTATTTTTTTTAGCGGAACAGCACTTGGATAAACAGCGATAAAGGGCAAGTCACTCGAAATTTAGTTTTTGCTACTGTTGTTGTTGTTGTTGTTGTAATTTACGTCCTCCAACGTTGTCATATCGGACGGTGAATGAATTGGGTGAAATGAAATGATGCTTAAATGAGTCCAGGGGCCATGGAGCTTAGAGTTACCCGACATTCGTCTTGAAGGATAAGGGAAAACCCGGAAAAACCTTATTCAGGTAACTCACCCTGACCGAGATTCGAACTCGGGACCTCTTGAACGTGAGGCAGCTATACTGTTATTGATCGTGTAAACTGCAAGTACTTTTCACCTAATTTTATTTAGACTCAGTTTGATACCGGAAAAGGGAAATTTAAAACGTACTTTCGAAGATTCCATATAGACTCTCCTGATGGATACCTCTGTAAATGTAAAAGCGTTGATGAAAGTGTTAGACACTTAATGTTTAGATATGATCTTCATTCCAAAAAGAGATATAATCTTATTCAACATTTTTCGTATTGTAATACAGATCTGCAAACACCACTGTTTAACGTATTCTTTTAAAAATGTTGCATTTCAGGCTTTGAGCACTTTATTGGCCAAATTTTTAAAACGTTATAAGCATAGCTAGGAAGCTTATACCACCCGCCGCTCCTTATGCAGGTTGTGACCGACCTTCTACCGGCATCCAAACAAGTCATAGAAAAGAAACTCACAGCGGAGAGGCATTGAAACCGGTTGCCCAGAGAAGATAAATGTCCTATGAGACATTCGTAAATGACATCTATTTAGATCATTATGTAAAACATACAAATTCTTATATAGTACATACAGGTTTGTCTCTAGCTGATCTCATTATTTAAATAGGTACATTGTGGCTACACCCAAGCAATTATAACGCAGGCTGTAGTATTTCCAGATCGAATTTAAAATAATATCCAAATAATAAAATTAATTTCTTAAATATCTGAACACTCTTACTAGAAAAACTAGAAACACAGGAATTTTATTACATATTTAATTATCTGCGGCCGTATTACTAAAAACAATAATGCACCTCGGAAGCCTTTCAAATGAAAAACTCATACGTTCTTTCAAACAAGGTTTATACTGCGAAAGTGCTCCTTCGACCTCACATGGTGTGATCGGGGCATATTTGAAATATTTTATCAGTTCCGTATCAGTTACATAGCTTTTGTTGGGATCTAAAAGTGCATCTCGTATGCGGTAAATCCCACCGAACCCTGCATTCTTTTCAATTACACTTTTCATTTTCATCTTTATTTCAGATAGAATGCTCGTGGTTTGGTAAATCCGTTCTACATGCCGCTCAGATTCAGTCAGCTCCATACCTCTGGACTGTAACAGTGTGATAGTTGTGGGTAACTCTTTGAACAAATGTGCAATCAATAATATATTTCTACGAAACTGTTCGTTACTAGACCTTTGGCAGTTTCTATGCTATAACTGCTATCCAAACTAGCTAATTAAACTAGCTAAACTAGGACTAAATTAGCTAATAGCGAAACAATTTTGTCATAATGTTCGGCATAATAGATTACAGCCTCTAGCCAAGTTCCCCATCTGGTGACAACTGGCCGTAGTGGTAGCGATATGTCCTGTGCTAACTCTCTGAACTTTGCAATCCTATAAAATGTGTTCAAAAATACCTTTTTCATGTCAGCTGCAAAGCTGTCTACACCTGCATAGCTACATTTGATTATTTCGGCCACTCGGTGTAAAGTAATGTAATATGTTTTAGTTTAGTATACAGGTAACAGTAATGAGTTGCATTCTATGACCAACCTTGTCCTTGCTAGTAGCCGCTCTTACACTGCTCAAGGAAATAGATACGAAATTCCTAGCCCTGTTTATAACTATTATCATGTTCAGTTATTTTTATCTTCATATTTGTGTGTTTCTGTAACTAGAACCCTAACATACCTTATTGGTAAAATAGGGCTATCGGCTTCATTTGGAGAATATATAATAATAAATATTGCATACAGACACTACTACTAAATGTTTTGTTTACAAATTGTGTATTGTCATTACTGTAAATTGCTTGGTGTAGCTAACACACACAGCGCCTTTTGCTCAGCTCTCGTGGTACTGAAGGCGAGGATCCATAACCTTAGTATGGGAGACTGTGGGATCTTTTCACTTTTAGTTTTCCTCACTGCAATGCTCTAGGGAGGCGTCACTCCGAAAGAACTAATTACGGGACTTCATATAGCTGTCATGACTGTCAGTGAAAAGTATTACAGTAGACCCGCTCTGAACATTTGGGTTTTCATATGCCGTATCCTTCTGAAAGTGAATTAAGAATCACCTAAATAAGATTTCATTTATTATTTATGACATAATTTCACAATTAAAGAATCTGTGTAGGGAGGAGTTCAGAAAGTTTCCAGAAGATTAAAAAGACATTAGCTGCTATAGTAATATCATCTCAATGCCTTAAGAGGTCCTGGTTTGATTACCGGATGAGGAATGGGAAATTTTCTTTAGACGCAGCATTTCCTCTCCTTCCTAGTGGTGTGATAATGTATCCATTTATGTGAATTGAATATTTCAAAGAAAAATGCCAACCTAAACGAAACCAGAATTAATGGAACATTAACTTAATTGCCACTGATGGGCCCAACTGACCGAGCAATCGACGGCTACTCACTCACTCACTCACTCAGTCACTCCCCCACTCACTCCCTCACTAACTCACTCATTCACTCACTCACTCACTCACTCACTCTCACACACTCACTCACTGCCGACGAGCAAATGTTTCAATGGAAAGGTCATCGATGTGACCTCGGATGTTAAAGGTGGTATGTACTAGGGCTGTTCAATAAAGAATGATCACACTTTTTTGACAACGTATCTTTACTCATCCTCATAATTTTGATGGTCCTTCTCAAAATAGTCTCCCCTGATTGCGATGCACTTGTCCCAGCGTTTGTACCAGTCTTCAAAGACATGCTGGAAACAGTTTTTTTGAGAGATCCTTCAAAATAGCCTCCGTAGCCTTCACCACTGCTTCTTATTTTGGATAATGCCTCCCACAAAGAGTCACATAGGGCTAAATCCGGACAATAGGAGGGGGAGGGAATCGACAGTCTTGGAACCCATCGCGCACAAACACGTCTCATACGTAATGTTTCTGGCACCAACGTATGGGTGGCACGCAATGATATGTTCAGTATTTCAGAAAGTGATCTAAAGGGTAATTCGTCGATCCTCTCTCACAATGGCAGCAGCAGTGTTTATGTTATCCTCCGTAAGAGCAGTAACTGGAGCACCGGGTCCACCTTCCTTTGAAATTAATTGTCTGCCCTGTTTAAACATTTTAAAACACCTTCAAGATGTGCTGTAGGGATGAACAGACTCTCCATAGGCCTCCTGTAACATTGTATAGAACTCAACTGAAGATTTCTTGAGACGAAAACAGAGCTTCCAAGTCACATATTGTTCCTCGCGTGTTACCACCTTTGCAGCGGTAGGCGATACTCAACATATCTGAACCTGCCTACTTCTCACAGGCGGAAACCAGGAGTACTAACAATGAAACTACTACGGCGTGTTTGTTTCACATTAAGCTAACAGAATACAATAAGATTGAATTTTAGTGCGAGAAATTATGAACAGCCGTCGTAAATGGAAAAGAAAAAACTTATGCCATATTTATGCCATCGTAACAAATGTAAACACGTTACTACCAGCTACTCTTAGGCGCTTAGCCTTGGTTAAGCGTTATATACTTAATGAACTGTTGCACACAGAACTAATCCGTCGAGTCGTAGCTGAATCTTAATTCGCAACTCAATTGCACTAGGCACTGTTCTCTGAACTCTCCTTGTCAACGTCCACTAAACCTGCTCCCTCTTAGCTCATGTGATTGGGTGCTGGGCGACGGACGGATGCACATAGAAGAATGTACTAAAAAGGAGTGTAAGGCGAAAATACTTGAAACAATCCGAACGGATCTTCATAAGTATAAAGACAGAATGACTTATTACGTCCTCCGTGGTCTATAGTAATATTCTAGCTCTGGTTTCCATGGTGGGAGGTGAAACTCACCGGAGGGTGACGTACTTTCTTCGGATCTAAAATCTTATAGCTTGATCTCTTTCGGAAGGGAAGTAAAGCCGTAAATTTACGGCAACTAAAAGAACTTTAGTCTTTATAAAGAGGGCTCTGAAACAAATTAGGGGTCTTTCGATACAGAATGGGACCAGGCGCGGCTCTCGGCCAATTGATTCGGAAAATTGGCTAAACTAAATTCGCAAAATCAGCATCGCAGAAATGGATTTTATACTGAAATAGTGGTTTTGAATTTCGATGGGGCTTTTCTGAATCCAAAAGTTCCTTAAAATTACTTTTATGTAAAGAGTTCTCACTTTCATTATGTCCACCAAATGTCATTTCTTGTCTACTTCCCTAATGGGATATTGCATTAAAAGCCTGTTAAGCTTAACGTTCTCATTGTATTTTACAATACATAGACGTGAGCTTTCCCAATGAGCGTCTGCAATTTTGTTCGTGTTTCCTAGCTCCTTCAATCCGACACAATTATGTTCCTCATACCAATGTGTCTTAAATGTCCTGGTGTATTTTGAAGATGCTCAGCTGCAAGTTTTTCTGAATATAGTATTGGTATTGGCCTACCGACATTTACCAGGACGTGTTTGTCATCATTTTTCCGCAAAGAAAAGGGTATTTGGAGAATGGAACACACCAAGTCGTGTGTTGGATTCATTGTAAGCCCCTTAAATGTGAAAAATTAAACACTTCACATATCAGAAATTAATCACTCATCACATAAAAATTACCTTTTTAAACAGGATGGAAACTGATAAACAGTAGCACACGATACGCGGGGTTCGCTTTAAGCGGGTTACCACTTCTATCAACAAACTTATTTAGAAATAAACGAAAAAGTAGGAAGAAAGACATGTATTGTGTTGCCAACACGAGTTGGTGCAGAATATACGGCTGTTATGAATCGAATCCGTAGCCATGGTAACCAGCAATGCATTCTGCCTCACCATCCGCTCCTCAGTCACCACATTTGTTACGGTCATCATGGCCTTTTAATAACGAATTACTAGTCGTTAAGTAAACTAGCTGCATTATCGACATGCGGATGCCAAGAGAGCGGGTCCAGTACAATATAAAATTTGGAGATCTTTTATAAATGAAAATTAAATGCTAGAACATAAAACATAACCTTGTAAATTATTTATGACTCGGCGATTCAAACGCATCAAGGAACAACCGCCCCTGAATTAGACGGTAAGAACGCAGGAGTTAAAAACTACGTCCATAAATAAAAACTCATTTTTAATTTCGGGCTATTGTTTAGTGTTTAACAGCTGGTTGGGTGAAAATGCGTTAATCCCTTCGCGACAGGTAATTAGCTTCAGTGCCACAGTGACAATGGCGTCCCGACGTTTCTGCACAATTTTCCACAAAGTACCGCTGCTAATTGTATATACTTTAATTATGGGCACTAAGGGCTCAGAAACAGCTTGCAATGTTTTAACTGTTAAAATAAGTTTGAAACTTTCACATGTTATTTTTATAGTTGAACTACATTTTACATTTAAATTTGACCTGATTACTTACATTAATTTATCAGTTGTTAATTCACAGATAATATCAATAAAATGGGATTCTTCCCTAGTTTATCTTCAATATGATCAATTTAATACACATTTGTATAGTGATGATTTAAAGATTAACGAAATGAATTAAAGCTCAATGGTTTAGAGCGGCTGGATGGAGAACAGAAGTTCCGTGGTTTAAATCCCGGCTATGGCATTGCATTTTTCAGTCTGGCTCCACCCTTTCATAGTGCGTCCTACACACGCCTAGTGTGGAATAACAATTAAGTTCTATTAATTGTACATAATAGTGCTCCGAACTACAAAGTCCGGACCTTAAAGTACTCACAGCATAGTAAGTCGCCATTAAGGTAGTTGTCTCATGTGTTTATGAGAACTCCTAGTGGTTTACCGGGAAAAGCACGAGTCAATTGGAGAATATAATGTCATGTTGGCACCTTGGCCATAGTAGCTCAATGGTTTAGAGCGGCTGGACGAAGACCAGAAGATCCGTGGTTCAAATCCCAGATATGGCATTGAATTTTTCAGTCTGGCTCTACCCTTACATAGTGCGTCCTACACACGGGTAGTGTGAAAGAAGAATTAATTGCCATTAATTGTACCTAATAGTAGTCCGAACTATAACGCCCGGGCCTTAAAGTACTTACAGCACAGTAAGTCGCCATTAAGGTAGTTACCTCATGTGTTTATGAGAACTCCTAGCGGTTTACCGGGAAGAACACGAGTCAGTTGGAGAATTTAATGTCATGTTGGCACATAGTAGCTCAATGGTTTAGAGCGGCTGGACGGAGACCGGAAGACCCTTGGTTGAAATCCCGGCTATGGCATTAAATTTTTCAGTCTGGCTCTACCCTTTCATGAATTATTATAGTTTTAAAGAAGGCGATCGCTAAGTTTTAGTAATTTCCGTGAAATGTATCCACTTAAATTTGGTAAAATGTAATAATGCAGGTACTGTAAAATATTTTGAAAACGCTAGGAAAGGTTCTTTTGTGAAAATTACAGATTTAAAAAATAAGGCATATTCCAACAGCAGAGTTAAGCTTTGAACACTATCGGATAAGTGCGGACTAGGACTGGGATACGGATTTGGTTTGTAAGAGGAATGATGCTGTTAGGAGAAAAATAACCGTAGCTCCACAGCCTGCCATGTCCATTAGCACTACGAATTAGCTTCCAGGTAACTTTGGAAATATCAGAAATATCACTGTATGGAAGTGTAATACCAGTGACTGCATCCGATATGACTTAACGTTGGAGGACGTAAATTACAAAAAAAAAAAAAAAAAAAAAAAAAAAAAAAAAAAAAAAGTGACTGCATGTTGTAGCTACTGTCACATTTGTTATGGAGAAGCATAGTCAAGTGAGGATACTGTGCCACCATCACTGATCTGCCTCGAAGGAGGAGAGAGAGTAAGTAATCGCCTCGCCATGTTGTTTATTGACTGACGGAACGGGAAACACACGCATTCAAGTACAGGTGGTAGTTAACGTCATAATGTAGGGGGCCGGGCTCTATTATTATTACGCAAGACTTTTCGGGACAGTAATTCGAGAGGTTTTTATTCCAGAAACATCTCCCGCACAAAATAGGTATGGAAAGCAATAGTCATGGAGTAGTGATTAGATTTAGATTAGATTATTTATTGTGAATATTCCAAAGTTTTACAATTTACAATTTTTGGCTAAATTTATTTGTCTTTAACTTGTTGCTACCTTGGCTTACATGACACCCTGGTCTTCTGCTCTACCAGGTAGCACTTAACCTTCATACCTCCTTGTTACTTAATTAGTCCCATTCTTCCCCCATCTTCCTTTCTTATATTCTTTAAATTTTTTGTCCAGTTTTTCTTTTTACTTTCTGTAAGAATTTACTTTCTTTCCTCCTTTCTTGTTAACATTCTTATAGCTACTATACTCTTATCTACTTTCTCCCATTTTCCTCCCAAACCTTTTTTCTGCATATTCCTAACGCCTTGCATTCTGTTACATAGTGTGCTATGCTTTCTTTCCCCCCACACAATTCACAAATTCCCTTTTCCTTACCTCTTATCCTTCTTAGAAATATTCTTCCTTTTCTCAGCCAAGCTAACCGTTCTCTCTCTTGCCTATTGCAGTAATTTACATATGCTTCTGGTCCCCAATTTCTTTTTATTGGCTTTTAAAATTGTAATGATTTCATATTTTCTAGACTTCTGCATACTTCCTGTCTTCCTATATCTTCTATTCTGCATTTTATCAATTTACCCACATCGTTTGTATTCCTTATTTCTAATCTCCATATATCTCCCATTCCTATTTTTTGCATAATTCCTCCTATCTCTGCCCTCAACTATTTGAGTTCACTAATTCTTTTTGCTGCCTCATGCATAATTTCATCATTTCCCCTTCTTATTTGGCCAAACACCTATACCAAAATTTTATTATTTTCACTATTATTCAATTTCTTCTTGTCTTTCCTAATTCTATTAAAGCTACTTCCCTAGGTGCTGACTTGGTAAGCCTAGTAGCTCTTTACAAAACCTTCTGTAGTTTTGGTCCACCGCTTTGTTTACCTCTGTTTACCTGCATACAACATTTTGGATTCAACTAGGGCTTCATACATTCTTTCTAACCACTTGGTTGTCATTCAGTGAAGAGTAGTAGTGACAGCATTGGGTTTGTTGGTTAGAGCGTCCAGTAAAGTGCAGTTCTGTGGGGGAAGGAGTCGTCACTGTTGGGCAGTTCACGGTTCAGTCGGTTAGTAAAATTGTGCGAATCGACCGAGCAGTACTAGAAGAATAATGCGTTCCAAGCTCCGTGGTGAGGGGTCGGCAGTCCGTGGAACGGTGCATGAAGGATTTCACGAGTCAGCAAGTGCGCCTCTAAGTGGCAAATCGACAGATTGTGGAACAGACAGCAAAGCGGTTTACGTGCGAAATCATAGTTGTGTTCAAACGCTGCCTGTATAGCAGTGTAAGAAGTGGATCTATGTGTATACCGATGCCCTGCTTACTTTGTGTGAGGTAAACAACGTGGAAAAATGTATTACTCTGTCGGCGGCTGTGATTGGAGATAATATTTGCGCTATTTTATCTACACGTTGCTAACATGTGCGCTTGTCGACGAACTTCTATGGAAAGCTTTGCGTTGCCATTTTCGATGTTTGTGTAGCTTATGTGGTAGCACTTTTATGTTAAATGCAAAGGTATGTCTACTGTGTAATATATTTTTGCTTTTGTGCGCTGAAAAGTAACTGAATGTTATAAAACAATTTCTCAAGTATTTGATTTCTTCACATAACCCCACCTCATTTATACATTAAACATTAAAGCATGGGACTTTTGCAGAATAACATGCTAAATAACTGCGTGTAGCCACTTGGGCAATGCTTGAAAGTTCTACTGGCATGAAACTGAAAAATAATATATGCACCTTACTGGAATCTGACATCGGACCAATTCCTTAAACGACTTCCACTTCCAAACTTTTCTGTGATAATTCCTTCGCCACAACAATGTCTTTACAGATATGCAGAGTATCTACCCACTTCCCGCGCCCCCTCACCCAAAGGGCCTACTTCGCTAGGTACGGGTTTGGCGCACCCGGGGTCCCGAGTCAAAAGTCTCCCTCGTGTGGACTCCTCTTCGTGGTTGAGGGAGACGGTCAACAGGCCCACCCACGTGTAGGCCGTGCATGGAGACCCGTGGAGAAGGTTTTTAGATTCTTGTCTAGTTTAGAGTTTAGGATTTAGTGAACGAAATTTTTAGTAGGTTTTGATTGATGTTTTTTATGTACGTGTATTTTTAATAGGTTTTGTTACACTTGTATAGTTTTTAGAAAGTTTTATATCTGGCTTTTGCCATGACTAGTTTTTTAAAGGGCGCTGATGACCGCCGTAGTTGAGCGCCCTTATATATATATATATATATATATATATATATATATATATATATATATATATATATATATATATATATCATCACTTCCCGCGGGTGTCGGGAACACCCTGCCCCCTCGAGTCCAACCCAATCCGAACAACTCTTCGGGAGGGGCTTTAATGTTCGGCCCGAGGTTCCTTTCATAACGTCAGAGATATCAGGAGTCCTAAGGGTCCGCAGCGCCCGCACCACGGCAGCTGAAGGAGACGGATACCCTCCCCTACGGAAACAATGCTTTTACACCCAAGAAATACATATTTTTTTCTGTTTCTGTTCACAAATTCGAAACCTACGTCACGAAGGACGGTGTGGAAGCTCGCTTTTCCTAAAGCTCGGAAAATTGGGGTCAGGTTTTACTGCTTGAAGCACTTTTGTAATTCTGGTGGCCCGATTCTTTCAAAGAAACTATGAACCCTGCGACGAGTAGCACTTTTAACAAATTCATCATATTCACCTTCTACAACTGGCTTTTTTCTTTTTCGATGATTTCCCGGAGTAGTAAGCCCGCCCGCAATCATAACCTCACTTCGAGTGGCTTTAATAATTGGCGCTGAAACACCGGTATATTCTCCTGACAAATTAACATCCTTCATTGCCTAAGTTGGGAATTTTCACGTAACGTGCAAACCATGTTCAATATAATTTGTGTTTTACTACTTTTTAACGGTTTCCCTCTGTGATGTTTCATACTACACGGAAGTAGCCATGTACAACTGATTCTCCCCCTTCCTTCTGCTTTTAAACTCCATAAGCGCAGCGTCCATTCTGATTATTACATGCAAATTACGCTTACATGTACCAAATAAAATACTAATTAATTACTGTTTGAGGTTTTGACTCACATTCTGTTGTTGAAAATTTTGGAACGTTTTCGGTCACTTGTGACCATCTCCATCTGCTATTACTGCACCTATAAGTGTAGAGCCCTCTTCCTTCTTCCCAAGAAGCTTGTAGCCCCGCCCATCAACAGTCTTCTGTTTTTCAATACCAACTTTTGAAACTGGAGAACTTATACCAGTCCCGGCCAAAGGGATGGTCTCGTCGGACATGGACGGCTGGAAATTCTCTGTGATGTCAGGTAGAAGTTCCTTGATCTCATGCGAGGATGAAGTTGAGATGTTGGACGTCTGTTGAGGGAGATGTACTTCCTCTTCTACCTCCGATCTGTCTGTCGTTCATGTTACATGTTACATGTAGCATGTTTTTGGATAAACTGTAATATACTGTTATAAACAAGAATATCAAAGTTCAAGGGTTTTCCTTATCAGTGTTTAAAATATATATTTTCTCACAAATATCCAATTCACTTGTTAGCTGCACAGATTTTAATTGTATTTCTTGGCCAGTTTCATGATTATACTTCCAAAAGTGATTTGCAACGGTTGATTTATCTGTTTGTCTCAACTTTGCTTCTTTGATGTTCTGCTTGGCGAATCTCTAAGCTGCTCTTAGTTCTCCCAATATAAAATGCATCACAATTATTGCAAGGTATCCTGTAAACTCCAGAAGGCTGGTACTCTTAAAATTACCTACTCATCAAAACCAAAACAATGACTAAGTTTAAATATTTTGTGGTATTTAGAATATACTGTTTGACTGTTGCATTTATAATACATAATGTGAAATGGTTTGTATATTTTACATTAGAAGTAAAGTATTTAAAATGATATGTGAAGTATATTTTTCATCCGCAGAGAATTACGACGCTAAACAGCTAATGATGTCCCACACGTACAGAGCTTTCGTTTACATCAGAAAGATTACATAAAAAAGAGTACCTGTTAACGAGACAAAGACATACTGTAGGGACGTGTCGAAGTGTTGTATTTGTGTAAAAGAGAGGCTGATTGTAAATTAGCAATGGGCTAGATTTGGCGAGAAATAAAGCAGATTGAAGGCGAACTTGTATTTGTCAGGGTATCTATAAAATATTATAGTCAATTTGAGAAACTGGTAACGAAATTTTTATGGTCAAAATTCCTTGTGATTGATTTTCACCGTTAAATGAATGCTGACTTTTAATGCGAAATTTGTTTGACTTGGAGATGACGTTGCTTTTAGGTACCTGGTTGATAAATATACTGTAAACATTTTCTTTGTTGTAATTTACGTCCTCCAACGTTGTCATAGTGGACGATGAATGAAATGGGTAAAATGATGGTCAAAGGAGCCCAGGGTCCATAGAGCTTAGGGTTACCTGACACTCGTCTTTCAGGACAAGGAAAACCCCGGAGAAAACTGTATCCAGGTAACTCACCCTGACCGAGATTCGAACTCTAAACCTCCTAAACGTGAAGTAGACACATATAGTATCTACGCTACCAAGGCAGGTACGCATCCTTGCGAGGTAATAGAGCGGTTTTGACAAATGAAACCGTAGCTCACTTCTTTGTTTAGTTACCTCACAAAAGGGTTCTCACCCGCATTATCGCCTTGCTTCCATCATTCCTTTCTTCCTTTCTTTGTTCTGAGCTTCGGGCTGTACATTGGGGCTAAGGGGGTGTGGGGCGATTTGCTTCTCGACTCTACCGCAATTTGTTCCACTAATGGTAAACCGTTTATTTTGACTGACCTCACACCTTTAGTTCCTCGATCGTTTTGGCTTTTGTTTTTTCCTTCTTAGCGAAGTGTGATGCCTTCGTCACGTACGTTAGAAATGTGATGTAGGTCTTTAGATTAGGTACGGTGACTGCGTAATCATCAGAGACTGATTTTTACTTCCTTTAACTTTTGAATTGCGCGCCTTGGTGGCGTAGATGGTAGCAAGTCTGCCTCACGTTCAAGATGTCCCGACTTCGAATCTCGATTAACGTGAGTTACCTGGATAAGGTCTTTTTAGGGGCTTTCCCTTATCCAGATAGAGAAATATCAGGTAACTCTAAGCTCTATGGACCTGGGCTCCTTTGAGCATTACATCTCACCCATTACATTCATCGTCCGATATGACTTAGCGTTAAAGGACCTCAACTTAAAAAAGAAGAGAAAAAGAATTACATTTGTTTTAATTTCTGATACTTCAGACATTTACGTTAAAAAATCAATGTTTATGTAACAAGGATGTGAAACTTATGTTAACATGACTCACAGAAATACTAGAGCTGTCTTCAAACGCTACGTCTTTTTATAAACGATCACAATAAGTACTTCTGTTAAAAAGTCAAAAGAAAATACCTTATATTAGAAGTTCTTCCTTACAATATCCTGAATCTTGAAAATGTCTGATATCCAAGGACCTTATCTTTAAGCTAGTGGTATCTTCGTTCAATTGAATTCTCTATCATTTCTTTCACTTCAATCCTTTTGTGACTACCCATAGCAGATATGTGATGTTTTACACTGGTCAAAAGATTTCAGAATTGATAGGTGTTGGAAAAAATTATAGCTTCGAACCCCTAGTTTCTAGTTGCGAGTGAGTTGAATCTACTCTAAAGAGTTTCTTAAAATCTCGAACTAATTAATTATAATTGAGTGGAAAGATTTAAAGACTCAGAAAAATCCTAAGACAAACAGATGTCATCGTGTGTAGAAAAGTAATGAAAATAGGATTAATAGAGGAAATGACTGAGATACACAAAAAATTGTGTGTGCTTAACACCACACGACAGAAGTGAAAACTTAGAAACTATTCATTATAAATTATTTTTAAAAATAATTTTGAAAGTTTAATGTTGACACTGATTCTTGCGCAAAGAGGCCAGTTGCGAGCTAAACATTTCATGCCTTACGCTAAGTGTGCTCGCAAATGAAACTACTCTGAAACAACTGAATGACCACGGACTTGTGACCGTGCGAAGAGGGTTATACGCAAAGGATGTATAAAGGAAGTAAAATCAAATCACAATCATTTTTCATATTTTGTTTCTTGCTGCTTAGTTGCATTTTTATTTTTAATAAAAATACAAGTTCATACATATCTTATAACATAATTATATCATATTGATTTCGTTATTTGCATATTTTTTTTGAATATTTGGAAGTGTTTGGTTACGTATATATTTTACACATGTTATTACATATCCATACATATACTCTTCACTTCATAGTTTATTACATGTCATATTCATTTCAAAGGTTTTGTCACAATTGATACTGATATTAAAACTTTTTCTTGACCCTCGATCGGTCTTTCAGTTTGTGGAAAAAATGTATCATATAAGTTGTAAATGAAAATAAACTCACATTATTTCAATACACGATAATTTTATTATATACGCGTTATTATATTTAATGTTTTGATGTTTTAGGTTTTACTACTCACAATAAACATAAATAGTAAATAAAAGTAATCAGTTCTTAAATGAAACATCTCTTTCACGAATTCCTAGCACTTTTGTTTCCAATTAGCACACTCGTTTTATTTTTCGTTATTGTGGTTTTAATTATTCAAATACCGAACTTCGGTGATATTATGTGTTTGTTTTGAATATTATTATTGTTTAAAGTGGAATTTCTCATGTTGTTGAGTTGTTAAATGATAGAACGTTATCTGAACGGTTCGGCTACCGGCTCTTGACAGACGTTTCTAAGAACGGCCCTAAGACAATTATTTTTTAAAATAAAACTCCTGTAGGGTTTCTGAATTTGTCATAGTATTTGAAATATGTTAAAACATATCTGGATGCATGTTTTTGATACGCTTTTAGTGCGACAGAAAATCTATGGTGTATAGTGGAATGGACAACATAAGACTGAAATAATGATTGAGTGTGGGGGGTTAGTTCGGATTGAGCCGACTCGAGCCGACTTCACCCGAATGAGCGTCGGATATTTCAGCGTGACGGCTCAGTTTAATTCACTACCCACAAAAGTGCAAAACGCGCCTAAAGAAGTTTTCACTTCAAAAATAGAATAATATAGTGTCAGACTACAAGAGTAACCAAGATTTTTCTGAACCTTAATAACTGGCAAAGACCAGTTGTCTTAAATTTAGCTCTGAAAAGATTACTTTCTAATAATTTTATTTGATGTTCTATCACAACACAGTGTCAGTATAGTTGATGTTTTCGTGTAGTAGGAGCGAACGTTAAGTACAAAAAGGCATTAAGACCATAGGTTCAAACTCGGCCCACATCGATGGTTTTTAAGCGAGCTTAAAGGTGACAGCTGCATGTCAAATGTAATAGAATAACGCGGAACAAAATTCTAATACACTGGCGTCGCTGATATACTGGGATTTGACAGGGTTCTTTAGAAAACGAAATTTTAAGTTCTTCTAACAAAAACAAGGAACGAAGATGATTGAAATCCATTTTAAAAAACTTTATAAAAATACTGAAGGTGATACCTAAAATGTAAATAAATAATTGTTACACAAAAGGAAGAGATTCTGAGTGAGATTACAAACAGAAAAATAATTAATTAAACCACGGAAAATAATCATTTCTTCCACATTAGGCGTCCGTAGGCTTTAGTTTGTAACAGGATTTCTTCATTGTAGTACACATGGAGTGTTGAAAATATATAGCAAGAATCGTGCTGATATCCCGTTTTCCGTCGTTGGTCTTACTTCGTCGATCTTACCTTCGTCCAAATATTATGACTTGATGAAGATGTTCCCCGAAGTTATCAGGAAAATCCTTAATTATGCCTCGGCTAGCTTTTAATGTTCTTCTGTTATATTCTTACTTTTTTTTTGTAATTTACGTCCTCCAACATTAAGTCATATCGGACGATGAATGAAATGTGTGAAATGATGCTCAATGCGTCCGGGGTCCATGGAGCTTATTCTTACCCGACATTCGTCTTTCGGGATAAGGGAAAACCCCGGAAAAAAACTTATCCAGGTAACTCACCCTGACTGAGCTTCGAACTCGGGACCTCTTGAACGTGAGGCAGACATGCTACCATCTACGCTACCGAGGCGGGCATTCTTACTTACGAGCAATGAAAATTTAAGTTACGAGGTTGGTAATGAGTGAAGAAATCATTAAGAGTTTTAATTTGAATTTCTATGAGAAATCAATCTTTTGTTTATTTATTTTAACACCAAATCCATTACAATGCTTATCACAAAACTGTATACTGTGATCGGAATCAATCTAATACCTCAGATGGAACTAAAACTCAAATCTTTTCGAGCAGTTTAAAAAGCGTCAGATCTCTTCGGCGTTCCAGAAAGAAAGATGATTTTTCTTTCGGTTTCTGCATCAAGATTAGTTAATTCTTCGTTATTATTGCTACCCATATATTACTTTTATGATTGACCGATTTACAATACTACTATGTCACTGCATTACGTAATACAATTATTACTACAGCCAATCAGAAATTACATATATTTTTACACAATTTTGTTTGTTTTTCTTTTATACACTTTTCAAACCCTTTTTTAAAATATAAATTAAAACAACTGTTACAGCTTTGAATGAGTAGAGTCAGACTGAAAAATTCAATACCATAGCTGGGATTTGAACGACGGTTCTCCCGCTCTCGGTGCGGCTGCTCTAAACCATTGAGCTATTGAGGCCAACGTGCCAACATAACATTAAATTCTCCAACTGACTCATATGTTTCCCGGTAGACCACTAGGGGTTCTTATATGCTAAGGGACAGGCGCCTTTTGTGGCGACTTACTATACCATAAGTACTGAAGTCCGAGGCTTCATAGTTAAATTGATAGACATAATCATTTCTTCCACACTAGCCGTAGAAATGATAATTTACGTCAATTTACCTAAATAACAAAACATAGGAGTTTAACTATGAAGCTCGGGACTTAAGTACGAGGGCTGTTCAATAAAGAATGATCATAATATTTTACGATCATAATTTTTTGTACTAAAATTCAATCTTATTATATTATGTTAGCTTAATGTGAAAAAAAAAAACACGCCGTAGTACTTCCATTGTTGGTACTACTGGTTCCCACCTGTGAGAACAAGGTAAGTTCACACATGTTCAGTATTGCCTATCGCTGCAATGGAGGTAACACGCGAGGAACAATATGCGGCTTTGAAATTCTGCTTTCGTCTCAACAAATCTTCTGTTGAGGCCTATACAATGTTACAGGAGGCCTATGGAGAGTCTGTTCTTCCCTACAGCACAGCTCGAAGTAGGTTTAAAATGTTTAAAGAGGGGAGACAATCAATTTCAAAGAAAGGTGGACCCGGTGCTCCAGTTACTGCTTTTACGGAAGAAAACATCAACACTGCTGCTTCCAATGTGAGAGAGGATCGACGAATTACCTTAGGATAACTTTATGAAATTCTGAACATTTCATTGGGTGCCACATTTCCGTGAAGCAGTCTGGATGCTGCACCACGATAATGCTCCGCTGCATATTGCCAATGTTGTTACTGAATATCTTGCATAAATGAACATGAAATGCATCCCTCACCCTCTCTATAGTCCGGATTTAGCACCATGTGACTCTTTTCTATTCCCTAACTTGAAGAAACGGCTTCGTGGGAGGCATTATTCAACATCAGAAGCAGTGGTGAAGGCTGCGGAGGCGATTTTGAAGGATCTCTCAAAAATGGTTTCCAGCATGTCTTTGAAGACTGGGGGAAACGCTGGGACAAGTGCATTACATTCAGGGCAGACTATTTTGAGAAGGACTATCAAAATTATGAGGATGAGTAAAGGTACGTTTTCAAAAAAAAAAAAAAAAAAAAAAAATCTTTATTGAAGAGTCCTGGTACTTACAGCACAGTAAGTCGCCACAAAAGGTGCGTGTCTCATAGCATTTGAGAACCCCTGCTGGTCTACTGGAAAACATACGAGTCAAATGGAGAATTTAATGCCGTGTCGCCATGTTGGCCATAGTAGCTTAGTGAGTTAGAGGAACCGCACGGAGAGTGGGAGATCCGTGATTCAAATCCCGGCTATGGCATTGGATTTTCCAGTTTTGCTCTACTCATTAAATTAAAACACAGGATGAAAAATAACCGAGACATAAAGAAACCTCACCTAGTTTCAGTTTTATTAGTACATTCAGTTCTCAAGGGTGCTATAAATTCCGAAACTGTCGTTACATCAAGGCTATAAAAGAACTTCCTGACCTGCTTATATATGAAGTATATAACTTAAGTCTAGAGCCAATAGCTTTTAAATTAATGTTACATTTCTAGTATGAGACGACATTGGAATTAAGGTCGGAATTTTGGGGCCCGTCAGTAAAGCAATATAAATCTAGTTGGAGAAGAAAAGAAAACAAAAGAAAGGTGGAGAGCGCTTGAAGACACGCCGGCGTCACCCAACAGCCACACGGCGACGTAATACCGCCCGCAACCCACTCGCAGAATTGTAATGCACTCTATGAAGTTGGTTCTCCTCTGCAGAACAGAGGGATAAGACGGCCAGAGGTGTTCAAAGAGGGCTGTGCTCCCTTTGATTATAACTCGCTTTGTGTGCTCCCCAGAATACCGCACAGGTGTACATACATTCCTCTTTCACAAGGTTCTGTGCTACGGATCTGCAAGTATGCTAGCGAAAAATGTCATATTTTTACGTACTTTCAATTGCAGTTTTAAAGTGACATTTACATATGCAGTTTATATTGTAATACAGAGCAGGATGGCTTAGGTTGTTTTGGTTGTGGCCCGCATTCGGGAGGTCCGGGTTCAATTCCCATGGTTGACCCACTTTACCCATGGGTTTTTCGGGGTATTCCTGGGTCGCCAGGTAAATGCTACGTAGATTAATTGCATCTTCCGAATTTCTTGTCTCTCCTATGTCTTGAAATCATAATGGAAGTGTTAAAATTCCTTATTAACTTATTACCAGAGCTAGGAAGTTCGTACCGATTTCTTTGAGCAGTGTAAGAGCGGCCAGGTATGGCTATACCACGCAGCGCTACTAGCAAGGGCAAGGTTTGTTGTAGAATGCAACTCAGTACTACAAAACAGGTGTAACTGCATAACACAGCACGTTGGTAGGAAGGAAGAAAGTCGAATAACATCTTTGTTGTGCTTCAAAGATGAGCAACTAAATTTGCCGTGCAACCATTGCATGTTTTCTAGAAGTGTACTTATTCATGTCCTTATTTACTTCATTATTTACATTTCGGTGGGATACTTCATCAAACATGGAAAAAAGACAAGTCAGATCGAGAAACTAAATTATCTGAAATCATTAACGAATTTGTAACAATCAACTAAATCTTGTTTTACGGAACATAGAATGAGTATTTTAATTGAAAGACTTTAGCGGCACATTATTGTTCTTAGTAACACGGACGCAGATGAGTAAATATGTAGTGAAAGTCCTTAGTATGAGTCTTCAGATATTTAAGAAATTAATTTTATTATTTGGATATTATTTTACATTCGATCAGGAAATGCTACAATCCGCGTTATAATTGCTTGGGTGTTGCCACAATCTGCATATTTAAATAATGAGATCAGCCAGAGACAAACCGCATGTACTATATAAGAATTGGTATGTTGTACATAATGATCTAAACAGACGTGCATTTACGAATGTCTCATAAGTCATTTTTTTCTCTGGGCAACCGGTTTCAATGCCCCTCCGGTGTGTGTTTCTTATCTATGACTTGTTTGGATACCGGGAGAGGGTCGGTCGCAACCTGCATAAGGAATGGCGGGCGGTACCAACTTCCTAGCTCCACTTATTACTTAAGATAACCTTTAAAAGAAATTTTTTAAACCTAAAAATATAAAACAATTTAAGGATAAAGGCAATAATCCATTATCATTCACATTATCTCCCATCTGCTGGCCTCTTTCAGGGTAGAAGTGTTGGTGGGAGTCTCGGCGTTGCTTGGCAGCATAATATGCTCCTGGTAAATACTTCCTCCTTCAGTATGACAGTCTGAGGTCTCCGTGCCCGTTCTGCTGGGACCGTTTCCATAACACAGGGTTAGTTGCCGGTTGTCCTGGCCTGCCGGGGAGTTTCCAACTATTAAAGTGTAGGGAACTTGCTCTGCACTGTAATGACTCCTTTGGAAGGTCCCCCTCTGTCTAGTTTCGCTTACCCTTCCTCTCGGCGGAGTCCCACTTGGGCCATAGGTACATACGCGAGCAAATGTATTCCGATGCGTAGAAGACTGACCTACGGGAGAGAGGTGGGTTGCTTATCAGTTAGTTGCGCCAGGACGGTTCAGTTTTCTCATACCTGACCAGCGAGTTCGACGCACAGATATTTAAGCCTCAATGGGAAATAAAAGCAATTTTGTCACATGAAACGTAGGTGGTTTTATATACAGTCTCATTTTTAAAAGAAGATACGTAAAGGTCAACTGTTTCTCCATGTGGGTAGTGCAGTGTTGCCCACCAGATCCCCTTTCTTTGTCCTCTCAACACCCGAAACATAAACAAGTGTTCGAATTATCTCACGTCAACAAATTATGCACAGTAATCTGTATTAGCCTACTTTAAAAACAGAAATAAGTTGTTTATACATTCATGAGTTGTAGCGTCTTCACATTTATGAGTTCTTTTAAATAATTGCACTATGTAAGTAATATTCCATACTTACCGTTATTGTTGCTATGCATCGTAAGTTGACATTCTGGCACAATGAGGTAAGTATTTCTCCATAGAAACACATACACGGGCTGCACGTTCTAAAATCTAAAACATTCCATTATATTTATTAATATTTCAGCGAATATCTTAGTTACTAAAATTCAGATTCATATAAATACACAAGTGGTAAGCACATAATGGAATCTCGAGAATTGAAAATACTCGGAGCAAGTGGCTCGTTTTTTCAAACCTTCTCTCGTTCCGCATAAATTAGTATCGCAATATACTATTCTTAACGACTTTGTTAACTGACATGTTCATATCAATGCCTCCGATATGCCGAAATTTTGACCCACAGGAATTCTTTTACGTGAAAGTATATTTACTGACATGGGGCTGTCGCTTTTGGATAAAAGGAATACGCTGTTCATTGATAAGGAGCAAACTCTCGTCTTCCTGTTGGAAGAATTCTCTAAGAGAACAGACAAATTCTCTAGCTTGGCTATGCAATGTAACACCCCACCGGAAGCTGATCTTTGTCACGGGCCATGATTCCTCGGTTCACCTCTATTCCTACCGTCACTACGTCTTACTTCCATAAAAACGTATTTTAATAGTATTTTAACAAAGTAGGCTAACAGTAAACAACGCAACTAGGCCAACTCTGTTTCCCGCATATAACTAGCGATAGTTGAGCTGAGGAGTATGTGATTCACCAGTGTAACAACCTGCGAGACTTGTTTACGTTACCATGGCAACGACCTTCCCTTCTTATTGTTCTAGTGCTTTTTAAGTGATACTTGGTGACCCTTCGCGTCCCTTGCCTGATGACCTTCACGTATCTTCTTTTAAAAATCAGAATGTAACTCTCCAGTATCAACTTAGGTATCGTTCGATCTTTAAAATGGCGTCCAAAACAGATGTTGCGTTTGTTCTGCGGGCATGGAACTTTTTAAACAAGTAAGTTATGGTACATATTTTGCAAAAAAATCCATTTTATTTACGAAAATGACTAAAACAGTACTTCTTTCTGCCTTAATAAGTTAGTAAATTCTTTCAGTAACATCTGCGATTTGTCTAGTTCATTGGTGTCTGGGTGCAAATTAGCATCACAAAAGAAGTTCTCTGATAAGTGGTGAGAAGTAATGCATCATTCATAAAGAGGGAATACTCCTGTCTTAATTTGGTTTCATATGCGTTTTGAAATATGTGCTTTGAGTGTAAATTATATCAGCATTCTTATCTACAGTTCAACGTGTTCCAGTTTTCAATCCTTCTTGATTTAAAACACTATTAATTAGAGACAGAAAATATTTTGTAATATATAAAGAAAATTAATTATTCTTTCACACTGGCCGTGTGTAGGCTAAATTGTGGAAACGTTGAGTCAGACTGAAAAATTCAATGCCATAGCCGGGATTTGAACCACGTATCTTCTGGTTTCCGTCCAGCCGCACTACCATTGTGCTACTATGGCCAACGTGCCATATCGGCACGTTGGCCATAGTAGCACAATGGTAGTGCGGCTGGACGGAAACCAGAAGATACGTGGTTCAAATCCCGGCTATGGCATTGAATTTTTCAGTCTGACTCAACGTTTCCACAATATATAAAGAGGTTTGAATACATAATAATAAATTGAAAAAAAGAAACAAACAATATTTTGAAAATCACTAAGACTACAGAATATTCACACAAATTTTTTACTTAAATCACTTGTACCTTTTCCCTTTGTGAGAGTTCAATTCTTTTAAAGATGATTTCTCAGTCACTGAGAATTACTAAAAGTTCAGTCATTATGAAGAACACTTTCATAGGCTGTGTAAAGAAAGTGAAGGCTCACATTTTAGTAGTTATAATATGAATCCCAAAAATCTTTAATAATAATTTAATAGAAACAACGTTAGAGAAAGAATGGATATAATGATTCGTTTGATTTGCTGAATATTTTCCTTAAGGTCTGGTATCATATTCTTGGAAAATACCTAATTTATGTCAGTTTTGTGTTTATACTGTCTGTTTTTAAGTTGTGCTATTAATACCAAAGGTATTTGGAAAATACTTGTTTTATTCTGTGGAGTAATAGAGTTTAATCTAACAAACATATGCACGTAGTCTATAGCTGCAATTAAAATTACCCTTCTCAGCCAAATTTTCAATCATAAGTATTCCCTTTTTCTTCCATCATGCTGAAGTTTTTGAATGAAAATATTATGTAATGTTTTATTCTTCTGCTCCCATTCACTGTTCCTTCCAATGTCTCTACATAAGCAGTTTCTTTTCATCCATTTTTCCAACCATTTCTCTTCCCAATTTTGATCAGTTTCAGCATTGCTCTCCTTTAGGCAATCTTTTAAAACACTTTCATTCTTTATTTTGTGTGTTCATTGAAATGTTCCATTATATTCCACGTTCACATTTCCAATGCAACCTCACTTACTTGTAACATAAAGTTTTTAACGTTCATTCCCAGCATTTGAAGCTATCCGTTTGGTTTTCTGGCCCATCTCGAGTCCTCAAGTTCATTTTTGATGAGTTTTCTTTCATTTTCATGGGGAATAACCCATCCTCTGATATTGAAGTTTTTATAGCAGTGAAGATGATATAATCACAAGCTTTGTGCCACATACTCTGGTTTATTTTCATAGCTATTCTATGTATTATTTTACAAAAGCTTGTTTCTCTGTCTCCTGTACATCTTAAAAATATTAGCAGAATCGATTACGATGATGCGATAGCTACACAAAACTAACTGGAAAGAAACGACAATCAGCTGTTTTGTACACGGTATTCATTTTTATCTCTGATTTTACGACGCAAAATTTGACGCCACCAATAGCATCGCTGATGGAGCGGATTTATATACGATTCCCCTAGCGGCCTGCGATCGTACTTGATGTGCTGACAGCAGCTTTGAGGACTCCCTCTACCTGCAGGTATATCTACTATTAGAGAGGTGGGTCGTGCCCGCGTAATATAAAGTTGCGTAACCTCGCCTGGTGCGTAGGTACGATAACTATTTAAAAATACTATACACTGCAATGCTAATTATGCAGCTATCAAGATACCATGAAGAATATACAAGAACACTTATTTCACAATGAGCATCTGTTTTTCTGATAAGTAGACATATATGCATTTTGTAAACCTGTCACATAAAATAGAAATATTTCAATTTGATCTTAATTATTTTCTATCACCCACAGTTTCCTCAGTGTAACCTCATTACAAACCAGAAAATTAGCAGAACATGTTATAGAAATGAAAACTAAATTAGTATTACAATTTGTACAAAGCTTTTATCCAATTCTAAACAAGAAAATATCTCTAGTACATAGTCTTATGTCCATTTTCTTATATTTGCTTTCGTTCTTCCCCTTAAACACTGTCTGTATTGCGGGAAGGTATACCTGAGTCCTTTCTGTCATTAGATTATTTATTGCTTCTAGATTGGCACCAGTCACTTTATAGCGTTCAGTGTCTCTCTTTTTGCGAGTAACTGATCCTGTATCTTGGAAATTTTTGATGCACCTATTGGTTTTAAAAGACATAAGGATACCAACATTAATAGACATTTTAATTAAGCGTGAGAATGACAAAAATGTGTACCGCATACTGATAAACCGTAAGATTATGCTGCAAACAAAAGTATGTCAATTTGACGGTACCTTTATACCTTTGACAACATTACGCTCCGAGGGACTTGTCTGAATTTTGGATAGCGTTGCATAAACTCCTCTATGCAGCGGTTTAAACAATATTTATATGTCGCACCAATTTTAATTCCGGTATGAAAGTAGCATTCAACCATGAAAACGCGATGATCTGTGTTCCAGGGGAACCTGGTTGTATTAGTTAATAGCGCAACCACATTCAGAGCGCTGTAATTTGATTATTGTTCCGCAAAAATTACCGCTTCTTCTCAATCTGAGGGCGGGAAGTAAGGAATAAAAATGAACACAGTTTATATATTCACTTTTACTTACCTATAGAACTTTTGTGAGCTGAAGAGATCTAAAATGGGTCATGTAACACCATATCAGTCACTTATTTAAAATGCAGGAACATGCATACCAGAAACACTCACTATTTGGAGTCAATTATGGTCACATAAGGTTTTATTTTATAAATTTGTTCCTTTTAACAATATGTGCATTTTCTGCAGATGTAGTCTCTTACGGATTTTTAATATTGTGACTTTGTGGGTTCGTAGTATTTGAAGTCCGAGTTGCACATATTCCAAATGTTCTGTATTTGCGTAAAAATACACTGTGATCAATTCTCACGTACCAGCTTTACATCACATATACAACACAATCGACCAAGGTCGATGACAATAACAATCAACTCTCGTTACAACACTTCACAGCTGTTTACCGCTTCTTGTTTTACAACTCACTCTTGGCGAGTCGTCGCCTCCTTAAATACCTCATTGATAATTCTAGATATTTCCGGAATAAACAAGAATTCGAATGTTCTATACAACACTCAAGATATCACTAGAACCTTCCTTGCGTGAAACCCTATCTGGGCCGGCAAGTCACTTATCTCAAGCGTTATGTTTATCTGCTTATGCAAGCACTGTCCGCCAATTATCTTTATCTGCAGGCTATTTGTGTACTCAAGCCGCGCTTATCTCTCGGCACCGAAATTTCTGTGCTTTTCGCCGTGACAGTATGCTTAAATTCCATAAAAAATGAAAGATATTTCACGTGCTAAATGCAGAATATTGAAGTTTTATAGTTCATTTCTTAAGAAATCATCTATCACGTTTTTCAAAATGTTTTATATATCTGATAATTAAAACAGTTAATTTCTGTAATATCTTGCTTGGAATAAGCTGTTTTCCTAAAAATGTTGGTCTTATTTTCTGTCATTTAATTCATGTTTGAAAGCATGTAATGATTCTTCCACCTCAAGAAACTAAGCAGCATTGAAAAGTATAAATAAATTCCGTATATTCTTATTGCTTTCCACGCCTCACTCTTTTTTGGTATCTGTAAAACTCTAGTGATTTATAAGTGGAGCCAGAGATCATGCTTGCAGACATCACTGCATTTCATCTCAGGTGTTATTTACCTTCAAGGTTGACTATAATGTCTTAACTGGTTATAAAATGCTAGTTAGTAAGTAAACATGGTTGAAGCAATAGAAAATATTTCAGTAGGTAACAATAAAAATGAAAATTGATGAACGTCGAAAGAACAATTGAAATATCTAAAAACGGAACGTGTATGCTCTTGATTTTTCAGATAAATTACAACTAGGTATTCATTAGCAAGGTTTAGATTTTGAGAAATACAAGGGGGTGTAGTAAAGTTTTAATTATCACCCTTTAAATATGTGATACGGATTTTGTGTTGATATGTGCTTTCAAAGCGTTTCAAAGAGGTCCTGAAACTTAAAGATTTATTGAATTTTATCAAATTAATGTACAGAAATTGTTAAGTAACCTTATTTGTACATGGGCATAACTGCTAGAAGCATGAAAGTTTCTACACATATAAGAGCAACGAGATACCTATAAAATAAATTTAAGATTTGTGTTCTTGCTTGAAGAGCCTGAAATGAACCTCTTTAATTTCATGAGTCTTCAGATTATATAACATTCACAGCTCTCGAAAATAGCATCCTTACTGCAGATATGCAGTCATTTACCCGAAAGGCTTAGAAATAAAACCGTCCATCCATGCATCCATCCATCAATCTATGCAAATAATTGAGGGCATGACTTTCATAAGTGTAGAAGTCCACTTTTTTAAATGTCGTTATAATTGTCTTACTGATCTCTATTGTATGGCATTAAACACATATCAAGTTTCAGGCATTTCCACCTTCAGTTGGTGGGCAGAGAGAGGAGAAATTATGGAAAAAATAGGAATGGGAAATATATGGAGATTAGAGGAAAGGAATACAAGCGAAGTGGGTAAATTAGTAAAATACAGAATAGAAGATATAGAAAGATAGGAAATATGGGAAGTCTATAAAATATGAAATCATTACAATTTTAAAGCAAATAAAAAGGGATTGGGGACGAGTAGCATATGTAGATTACTGCAATAGGCAAGAGAGAGAAGGGTTAGCTTGGATGAGAACAGGTAGGGAAAAGGAAATTTGTGAATTGTATGGGGGAAAAGAAAGCATAGAACACTATGTGACAGAATTGAGGAGGTTGAAATATGAAGAAGAAGGGTTTTGGAGGAAAAATGGGTCAAAGTAGAGAAGATAGTAGCTATAAAATGTTAACGGGCAGGGATGAAAAGAAGGTAAGAAGTATTGGTGAGTTCTTGCAGAAACTAAAAGAAAAATGCGTCAGAAATGTAAAGAATATAAGAACGGAGGATGTGGGAAAAAATGAGACTATTTAAGTAACTAGAAGGCATGGAGGTTAAGAGCTACCCGGCAGAGCAGAAGACCAGGGTGTCATGTAAGCCAAGGTAGAAACAAGGTAAAGACAAATACATGTAGCCAAATGTTTTAAATTGTAAAATTTTGGAATATGCACAATAAATAATCTAAATCTAAAAACTGAGTTAGTGAGTTTCATTGCTACACAAGTCCAGGTAGTTGTGTTGTTCTACAACTCAGACAGGCATCGTGCGCTTAAGCATAATAAAGGTCTCATCCAAGAACATTAAAGTATGTGATGTTCAGCTGTCTATGATCAAAGACAATAAGATGGCTTTCAGTAAGGTGAAGGAACCTATGCCAGTGGCCAAAGAGCAAGAGAAGTGTAAAACGACTGCATATGACTTTATTGAATATAGATCAAACATTGTTACTGCTAGCAAGAACTCTAGTGGTTTAATGACAGAGACATTACTAAACAAAGGAAACACAAAGTTTGCTGAAACCATACTGTACAAAGCTTACGATAAAGAAATTCCTCTGAAAGCTGCGAAAGCCAAGAAAAAAAAGGCAGGCTGACTTCAGAAAATTGCAAATATTATAGTACTTTCCTTCCTTTCCCCCTTCGACCCCAATGCGCATCCTTCACTTCTTTCTTCTTTCCTAGGCTCAATGCATCTACAGCTATTGCTGAACTTTATCATATGATATTATTAAAATTAGAGAATTCTGACAAAACATTCTTGATTTAACTAAGGCGTTCGATATTGTCTCTCATTCACTGTTAATAAACAAGTTAGTGAAGTATGGTATCAGGGGTAAATGGCTTGAAATGGCCTTTTTAAATAACAGGAAATAATGCACGAAAATTCTTTATATACAGGAATGTTCTCAAAACTTAATCAAATCAAATTATGCTTTACTCAAATTGGGAGTCCCATAGGAATCTGTCTTGGGGTCTCTTTTATTTATCCTGTATATTAATGACCTCCATAGCTCTCTTAACAACAAACTAGTTATATATGCAGATGACACTTCAGTTATAATTGCTAATAAAGTTAAAGAAAAATTAAGAAAAAATTAAAAAAATTCTTTAAAAATGGACATTTCGAAGTATCGTGCTTCAGTTCTTCCTGAAACACAATCGTATTTTCAAAATTTTGTAATAGATATAGCAAAGAACAGATATATAATAGGGAAGAATCTGGAAGTGAGGTTTAGGATTCAGATTAAGATAACTGAATGAATGTAATGCACATTTTTGTTATAATGCTACAAATAACACGTGGTTCAACACACATATGAGTACTATAAAATATTTTCACCATTCCTTGAAACTGGACATATGGAATTCATGTCCTCAATTCTCATAATCTGTTGTTGATGGTTTAGGGGTAGCGTACCAAAACTCTGGCTCCCAGGTCGTGGAGCACCCCGGGAGGCAGGATGAGACCAGAGGAGATAGAAGGCCCAAGGAGCCACTACAGTGCAGAGAACGAGGTCCCTACATTTTCTTTACCTCCCCAGGTGGGTCAGGACAACGGAAATTTCCCCTTACTGTGGTTCAGATGGTATAGAGGCGGTTCGGAGACTGGCAACAGACCTACCGGAGGAGGAAGGGGTTCTCTCGGAGCATATTGTTACGTATAAGGTCTGAACTAATTTTGGAAAGAATTCTAATTATTGGAATTTAAAATTTCATTTCCTGTATTGCAAGTTTGAATATGTCTTTGTGAATCATTTGGTTCACATCGCTAGATGAAGAGATAGTCATTGAACTGTTGGATACTTCCTGCTTTGTCAACAATACAAAGGAAAATTGAGACAACTCATGTAATCTGTAACTGCATAAGATGACGACTGCACGATTGTGAGAAACGCTGACTTGTCGATTAACGGTCGTTTTAGTGGGATCCCTATTTACATGATATAAGTCGGTACGGGAGAAGATTTTGGAATTAGTATTATTGAGTCGACGGATTAAGTCTGTCAGGTCTGAAGTCTGTTGTTGTGTTCAACCCGAAACAAGACGATCAACTCTAGAATAAACCTTCATATAGCCTGCATCACTTTTACCGGCAATCTATCCGGCAGAATCACTGTTGAGACCAGTGAAAGACAAACTGGGCTTCCAAGTTCCGGGAGTGTACCGCATTCCCTTTGAATGTGGGGCACCTTATATAGGAAAAACCGGAAGGACCATCCCTACTAGAATAATAGCACATGAACGGCATTGTTTTGATAACGACCATAGAACTAACTTTCGGGAGACGACTATCTTGGCAATATACAACAGTTACTGGGAGCGGAGAATTCAGGAAGCTTTGGCGATTTCCTCTGAAGGGAGCACGCTTAATCGTGATGCTGGATTTCAGTTCAGCTCTTCTTGGAAACCGGCCTTAAAATGGAAATCCGTCGATTTAAGGAGCAAAGATCAAGACAGCTTGATAATCAAGTTAAGTAGTTACGTTTCTTTGACACAATTTTCTATACTCACGCCATCTCCTGACCTGCCATTTAATTTACTGAAAACAGTCTTTTGTTCAGTAATGCGAATTTTGAAAGTGTTTTGTCTTTGTTTATAGTTGTGTTATATCCAGTATTTCATTTGTGGTTGTAACATTTTATAAATATCCTGATGATGGGAGAGATGCACACTCCCGAAACTTTATTATATAATCATCTTTTCACCTGGCTGGCTGCCCGAGAAGAAAGTGAGCGCATTCGTCGCCAGGAAAGCTTCAGGTCTTACTTTTTAGTATTTTTTACATTAAACAGTGTTCTCCTTTCCCTCTCTCCCCCTTTTTTGCAACTATAATTTTATTTTGACAATTTTCTTCCTGTTCGACAGACTAGCTTAAACAGGGTGCACATATCTCGTGGGCAGAAAAAGAGGACACTTCCAGTATCGCCCCATTCAAATTTCAGCAGGGAACTGTTTAATTCCGTTAAAGGGATATGTAAGGTTTACATACATATAGTTCGATACACATGATTAAGTTTTAAGAAAGCAGCCAGCATTAAAGAGGTTAAGAAAGAAAATACAAGTACTTGTTCTATTTCATTTCAAAGGTTATCTAGCACACAGAATTAGTGGCAAAACTTTCAACAGCTTCACTTGCTTTAACATTACATTCTTTCTCTTTTTTGCATACCACAAATACTTCATTGCTGAACATATTTGTTTCTGCGAAGTTTTATTCGATATCAAGTAGTTAAACATTCCTGACAGTTTATATTTTTGAAACTATACTGAAAAGTTATTATTGACTTTACGGTATCTATGCTCAAATTCCTCTCTTTTGTCCACTAAACATTAATCAAAGGAAATAAGCTTTACACGTTTGCATTATGGCTAGGAATTTCTGCTATTTTCAGTAGCTCTGAGTGACAGTCGTTTGAGGGGCAGTTATTGAAATAACTGCACCAAACCTTATTTGGTAAGCCTTTGTGTTGTTCAGAAGACCTGAGAAATCTTACACAATTTGAAAACTGGTCAAAACATTTCACATCATCAATCACAATATCTGTTTTATCATGGAGATACGCTATAGTTGCCTACACATCCTCCATGCTTTGGGCTTCATCCACTAAAACACACGTATCTCATTATATTGGACCTCCATTTTTCTGGAAATTGAATACAGGAAAGACATACACAATTAATTTCATTCTCAAATCTTTAACATTCTACAACGTACCCTACTTCCCATTTTTCCTTTAGATATCTTACTTTAAGTGATTTGAAGCTCAGTGTATGTAATGTGCATTCCGAAATGGAAAGTGTGTCTGCTACTGAGTTTGCTTTCACTTCTAGTTCAGCGATACATTTTCTGAAAAACTTCCATAAGCACAAAGTGCTATCTTGCCTCACTCAGTTCATCTTCAAAATATTCTTATTATAACTTGAACTGAACTTTTGGATAAAAAATAAGACCTGAGCATATTTATCGCGAATTAATAGGCCAGTCAGAGAGTACGCAGCGACCAAAGAGTATATTTATACTAGGTATACAGCCTTTGCTGTGGTTTAAGGTTCTTCGAAATGCGATGTCTCAGGGACCAGAAAGAAAGATTATACAATTTAAAACGAAATTTTATGACTACCTGCAAAGAAGGAGGGTATTCGCCGAATTTACAGAATTCCGTCCAGACGCTTTTTTTTTACAGCAGAAAAGAGATATCCGGGGAAAAGAGGACGTATGGTCACCCTAGAGCTTTATGGGGTGCAAGTACAGCTCTTTTCGCCGATGACACTAGTGTCCTGGTGATCAGCACAAATTTAAACGAGTGTATAATTAAAATGAATTATGTTTTGAACTGTATGTCATGCTGGTTTAAAGCAAACAAATTATCTGTGAATCTAGACAAAACAAAAGTGGTCAAATTTATAACCTGTCGTCCGTCACATACTGAAATAGAAATTGGGATTAATGATATGTTATTAGAAGAAATTGGGCCTTCAAGTGCACAGGTGTTTAGATTGGAAACCTCACATAAACTATATCTTACCTAAACTCAGCTCTGCCTGTTATGCTATCCGAGAGCTGGTTAATGTGAGTTCTATGGACACACTTAAATTAGTATATTATGCATACTTTAACTCTATTATGGAATATGGAATATTATTTTGGGGCAACTCAGTATAAATTAAAAAAATATTTCTTATGCAAGAGAAGGTTATAAGAATCATTACTAACACCCACAACAGATGCTCCTGTAAAGATCTTTTTACAACATTGAAGATATTGACGCTTCTTTGCCTGTATATATTCTCGATCCTAAAATTCTTTGTATGCAATCGTGCCTTATTTGTAACAAATAATGTAATTCACAGAATAAACACTAGACAAAAGTATAATATCCGTTGTCCCAGTGGTAAACTTTGTTGCTCCCAAAAAGGTGTGTATTTTGAAACTATAAAAATGTTTGGCGCACTTCATCATGTTCTTAAAGAAAAAAATGATAATTTCAGTGCTTTTAAAATGCTGTTAGAGAGTACCTTTGCTCAAAATCTTTTTATTCTGTATAAGATTATCTGAATGACAAATTATCCTGATAATGCTTCTGTAGCTCTGTAAGTAGTATCTAACTGTTCCAATGACAAATCATTTGATGCATGTTGAAAGTTTATTTTTAATGTATATGTATTTAAGAAATAACAAGAATGGTATCCATTTCAAAAAGGTTGAGACTTACTGGCATAAGCCATGTGAAAGCTGAATTAAAAAGTGTTTGATTTTGTATCATATATAATTATCCCTGCTTTGTTTCACATAATGTTGTTCATATTGCCTGTGTACTATAATATGTGTCTTAAGTTAACTTTTCAAGTACATGTATATGCCATCAAACTTTATACCTCTGGACATGTTCAATGTTCACAGCATTTTCTGGCTACAAGTGAACCTACTTAACACAAATCAATCTAATCTATACTTCAGTTTCTAATAATCGCTCCTGAGACTGGCAAGAGCAAGTATAACGGATGAGAGGAGCTTTCTATTTTATTCAATTTATTAGTACCAGCAGAAAATCTAGTAAACCCTCCCTAAATATCCCGTTATTTTTGACCAGGATTGTAACAATGACCTCGTAGGAGTGATTAGGTTGGTTTCACTGCAGTGAACAAAATCCTAGCCGCAAACATGCCAGAAGACTAAGCTACGCCCTTTTTTCCAATCGTTAGTTCCTTTTTGTGATATGTTTTGGTCTATTTAAACACCATTTTAGACAATTTATAGGTCTTCAGCATTCTAGCACTAGTAATTATTACGCAGGTATGGAGTGAAGACAAACTGACCTAAGACGACGTTGTTGTTTCTCCTACACTGACTTGGAATGTAAGACAGAAGAGTTGTAGCCTCGGGGAAGAAATTCGCCGTCTTGTTGAGTGATCGATACGAGCACCGGAGATGCGTGCGACCTTTCGCTCTGCCTAGGTCCACATATGGGGAACCCGTCAAGGGAACAGACGGCTGATTTGACAGCCAGGACGACGCATTGGGAAATTTGCAAATGTAAATCGCAGCGCACAGATTCGTTTTTAAATGATTGATAGAGGCAACATGTCAAAACAAATTTAGCGAGATTCTTGTAACATGTGTCTAGGAAACAGTATGCGACTTATCCCTGAGGAGAGCATCGTGTACAACAGAGATTGATGTTCCATATAGTACTTCATTTTTGTTCCATATTATCAGGACTCATAAAGCATTTGCATTTTAAATATCTCTATGAAAAGTAATCAACTAGAGACAGATGTGTTCACTTTCGTTTGAAAGAAATGTAATTTGCCATGGAACTAAAACTACGTTTCAGAAAAAGAAAGGAAAAAAGTGTTGCGATTAATTTTTTTATCCTCAATATCATCACAGCTTATAAAGTAATGGGTTAAGGATTTGTTTCTTTTAAATCTTGAATTTTATGCGTCCTAGCATTTTTAAAAATGATATAGTTTTAAGTGCATTGTTTCTCATTTAATAAAAATGATTAGGTTAGCAAATATAGAGAGCACACAAAATCAGCTGAGAATAATTATTTATTAAAAGTATATACCTATGCAATATGCAGGTAGTAATGGCATGCCAAATTAAACTTGCTGGAGCAATTTGAGTTTGGAACTATTCGCGAGATGTGAAAGTGATGATTGGAATGATTGATGCATTATTTATAAGTGACTCAAAATGAAGCTTTTACACAAGTTGTGCTACAATGTCAGATCTTCAGCCTAGGTTAGTGATGACCTCAAACTGAATGCAAGGCTATACATTGACCGTTCGAGTAATACCTCTTTGCTGATAATATAGCATTTTTTGTGATTAGGGTCCTCCAACGTTGTCATATCGGACGATCAATGAATTGTGTGAAATGATGCTCAAATGAATCCAGGATGCAGAGTCCAATTACCCAACATTTGTCTTTCAGGATAAGGGAAACCGCCGGAAAGAACCTTAACCAGGTAACTCACACTGACCGAGATTGGAACTCGGGACCTCTTGAACGTGAAGCAGACGCGCTAACATCTACGCTACCGAGGCGGACATAGCTGTTCTATATGCAAGTAAAACTAAAGAATCTACTCAGGCAAACCTGCAGCAGGGGCGGTTCTTCTTTGATGATTTTGAATCGCCGAGTCACCTACTTGTTTTTTTTTTAAAAAACTTACATGGTTATGTTTTATGTTATAGCATTTAATTTTAGTTTATGAAAGTTCTCCAAGTTATATTTCGTGATTGAACCGCTATGTTGGCGTTCGCCTGTCGATAATGCAGCTAGCTGTACTTCCCGAAGTGACCGTAACACTTGCGGCTGGCGAGGAGAAGTTGGAGAGGCAGGATGCATTGCTGGTTACCATGGCTACGGATTCGAGTCATAGAAGCCGTATATTCCGTCTCCAAACACCGTTTTCTTTATAGAAATATGACAAACGTGACGTGGTAATGTCTGTAGGCCAACACCAGTGCTATGTTTAGAAAAACTTTGCAGCGGAGCATCTTGAAAATACACATCGACATTTAAGACTCGTTGGTATGAGGAACATAATTATGTCGGATTGAAGAAGTTGGGGAAAAGCACTAACAAAATTGAAGACGCTCTTCGGGAAAGCTCATGTCTGTATATTGTAAAATACAGTAAGAACGTTAAGCTTAACAGGCTTTTCATGCAATATTCCATTAGGAAAGTAGACAAGAAATGACATTTCGTGGACGTAGTGAAAGCGAGTACTCTTTAAATATAGGTAATTTTAAGGAACTTTTGGGGGTTGCCTCATCCAAATTCAAAACCTCTATTCCAGTATAAAATACGTTTTTGCGATGCCGATTTTGCGAAATTAGGTTAGACAATTTTCCGAGTCACCTAATCAATTCGCCCAGAACCGCGCCTGACCTGGAGCTTCTGTCTGGTATAGTAAAACAATGGTGCAGTACTAATAATTTCAGTTTAAGTATTACGAAAACGGTTAAACTTGACATTTCTCTTAGTCTTTCTGTCTGAATCAGATCTTCAAAATATTTAGGTATTTTTGTTGAATTTGGTTTAGGTTGGCAAAGTTGTGTTGAATATACCAGGTGAGTTATGTTTTAATTTGTGCAACGTGTTTAGCGACATATGCAACTTACACCTCTGTTGAATGCATTCTAATCGATAATTAGCAGAACATTGTATAAAGGAGGGGTAGATAACTCGGTGCAAGAGTGTTGTATGGGACAGAGATCAATCACTATGTATGGAAATAATAATTTCTTCCACATTTGCCGTGTTTAGGCTAAGGTTCGGATGAGTAGAGTCACGGGCAATCCCGGCTATGGCATTGAATGTTTCAGTCTGGTTCTACTCATACAATCAGTATGTATGTTGATTCCAAAAACATAACTAGACACAGATTTGCAGTAACAATTTGAACGAGTTTGCAAATTTTATTCATTAACGTTCATTCACACAACCTTTAAACATGCCTCTTAAGGAACAACGTACATGCATGTTTGACAATAACATTGGAATACAAAATGTCAGATCAGTTTGTCAGTGGGACAAATTGGATTTAAATCTTCAACCAACACCTGTTTTCGTTGTACAGCCATTTGAAAAAGTATTAGGAATTAGGTATATTGTTTCGCATATGTCATACATTATGGCAGGTTTTAGCTCATACAGTAATTGTAACGCTTTTTTTTTAATTTACGTCCGCCCCAATATTAAGTTATATCGGACGGTGAATGAATTGGGTGAAATGATGCTCAATTGAGTCCAGGGTCAATGAAGCTTAGAGTTACCTTGAAGGATAAGGGAAAACCCCGAAAAAACCTTATCTAGGTAACTCACCCTGACCGAGATCCGAAATCGGGACCTCTTGAACGTGAGGCAGACACGCTACCATCTACGCTACCGAGGCGGGCTATAATTGTAACGGTGGATGGAGTTTTTTTTATTTGCGTTAAAACTAATAAAACGAGCGTTCTCGCCTGTACCGAATCAGATGCGTTAGACGCGTTAGAGCCGTCAGCGTTGCCACCTCGTTATCCCCACTCTTTTTATATTTCTCTCTCTCTCTCTCTCTCTCTCTCTCTCTCTCTCTCTCTCTCTCGCATACTTGCGAGTGCTCGTGCCGCTAGACGTAAGGGAACGCAAACTGAATTTTAGTAAGTTTTATAATAATGCAGTTGTTGAAATCAAAATTGCAACATGGATATTCGTATATTACGCAACTGCTTTAAATATTTAGTTTAAAATTAATTGTAGTTTATGAATATCTATTTTTGTAATTCAATGAAAATACCAGCGGCGCTTCCGTATAAATATGAATGTCACTTACGTTAAGAGATAATTCACCATTGTCTTCAATGTCTGAGTATTGTAAATTTATGATGATAGGTTCCAAAATGTCGTTACGTGCTATTTCTTTCCAAATGTCCTCTTCTTGTAGTTTATCTGATGTGTCACGCAGTTCTCCCAGTCTTGCTGTGTTCCTTGTTAATTTCTTCGTGAATAAGCGTTCAACGTCAGTTTAAAAATATTATTTCTATTTGCAACATAATTTGAGCCCACATTAACTCAATTGGATTCTTCTTCAGTAGTAAGGGGGAGGGGGTGGATCCTCTCTCATTGATCCAGCTGATACACTTTTTCATAGAAGAATAACTGAATGATACTGCTTTGAACTCTCTAGAGTAAATAGAGATTACGAACCATTCATAAACAAAGATTTAATGTGACCAGACACGTTCTGCCAGACTAGCAAGAAGTGTATAGTTCCCTCTCATCGAATTTAACAAACACCTTGGCTTATTCAAAGTACATATTTCTTTTATCGCGTTATGTCAAATGTTTACGTTTCAGTTCTGAGTAATTTCAAATATACGTTCACGCATACAAGACAACCAATAATGATGTTCAATACAGTGTTACGTCGCAGTGCATTGTTATGATACAATGGTATCTACTTTATTTGTATTAGGCAAATTATTTGAGCTAAAGTTTGGAATTTTTACGGTTATGTTAAATACAGTACTCTCTGCTTCCTCGTGGATCAGTTTTGGCAAAATCTGATTTTTTTTGTTGCTTAGCGCGAATAGTATTTATTAGAGATTGATTAGTTTGGCGCGCGTCACACACCACTTAGGGGGAATGCAATATAATACCGCAGGACTCCGATTGGTTGCTCACCTAGTGGTTCTCAAGGACAAACATCATCCCATTTCAAACACATAATTGGTGGATTCTGAGGTTTGCTGTTTCTTATGCGTATAGAAACCTCCGCTCGCAATGTAGCGTTGGCTAAGTAACATTTATAGAGGTTACTTCACCACTCTGCCACGGAAAGCTGGGCTCAAATCCCTCGTCTTCAGTTCAAAAATTTTATTACCCTTTATTTTACCTCTCTCTCTCTCTCTCTTGGTAATTTACGTCCTCCAACGTTAAGTCATATCGGACGGTGAATGGAATGGATGAAATGATGCTCAAATGAGCCCGGGGTCCGTGGAGCCAAGAGTCACCCGACATTCGTCTTTTAGGATAAGGGAAAACCTCGGAAAAAACCTTATCCAGGTAACTCACCCTGACCGAGATTCGAACTCGGGACCTCTTGAACGTGAGGCAGCCACGCTACATCTACGCTACCGAGGCGGGTTATTTTTTACCTCTTGTGGCGTATAATTTGAGATTTGAAAAATATAATGTTTTATAACATTATGCGTGTTTATAAAATACAGTAATCTCTATGTTTTGCACAGCAAGATAGATATACTATATAGTTCGTAGTAGACATTTTATTATTGTCGCTGTTATGCGTGACCAGTTCAACCAAGTTTCAGACACAAATACAAAGTCGCTTTAGTTATTTGCGCTTGTGTCAATGCTTCATTTGTAGGTATTATGTATTTAAAACCTTACAAATACTATAGAGAGGGGGCGTCATTTTGAACATTTACTGCTCTGATGAAATCCACACTCTTTGACAATTTATTTTCCTATTGAACCGAGCACTTAGCACGTTCATAACTTCTTTGTCAGTAGAGGTAGTGAAACATAAGATTTAAGCATGAAAAAACTATTAGATTTAATGTCGTTGACGTGCTCCTAAAATACAGGCTAACAACGTAACAGGGTTTACAACAACAGATACGGTACAAATTATAAATGGTCACAAAGCTAAGCATGATCCCTAATCATTGGATTTGTTATTCTGGTATCTAAAATGCAGACAGTAAAGATTAGGAGAAGGAAATGAAAAGCAAAAAACAATGTGATGTCGTTTCGAGCCTAGCCCTTTCATCACTATATTCCAGCAGCTAACCATCTTGACCAGTTGTCACGTGTTCCATGTCACTCTTTGGGAAACATTCCTTGATGATCTTGCTAGTATTATATGCATGAAAATACGTCGTTTATTTGAGCTTTTCAAAGCTTCTTGATCCTGATTGAGAACTGTAAGTATTAATGTTGGATACATATAGTAGCCAATAGAGGGGCAGAGCAGTAATAACTGCTTTTGTGCTGAAAGAGTCTGTCAAGTGTAGAAAGTAAACTGTGGGTTGCATAGATAAGAACAAATAGGGGCAGCTGTTTTCAGTTTGTATTTGACGTTGCTATGGATACCAGTGTTGCCAGCAATAAATGATATGTATCTACCATGTAAATTATACGACTGTAAATGACAAACAATTAGAAATAAAAATGTAAATGTTTTAATATCAGAGAAAAATAGATGAGTACCTCAGAAATAAGCAATATTGTTAAAATTATAAAGCAATGAAACACAATTTCATAATTTGGGGTGTAGTGTGGTGCGATCCATATAAACCTGAACTACTTTAATGGGCCAGAACTTTTGAACCAATAATAGGACACACGTACAACTTTGGGAGAATATAATACACAATTGGGAGATTACATTACACTATTTACATCTCAGAGGAAATTTTGTGAGTGTCCTCCACCAGCATCTATACATGCTTGCACTCGTCTCGCCATATTCTCTGAAGTTTTACGGAGATGATATCGAATTGAGAGAAGGTTATTTCCAGCAAGATAGAACAAGGTGCCACACATCTAATAACACCATGGAACTTGTGACCAGTTTCTTTTATAATTGAATTATCTGAAAATGTCTCTGCCCCCCCCCAGATCAACTGATCTAACTTCATCGGATTTTTTTCTTGTAGGGGTATCTAAAAAATAGAGTGTACAAGAATAGGCCCACAGACAATTGATGTGACAATCCATTCGAACCGAAATAGGTAGCATTGGCGAGGATACTCTCCGTAAAACTTCAGAGAATATGGCGAGACGAGTGCAAATATGTATAGATGCTGGTGGAGGATACTTTCAACATTTTCTCTGAGATGTAAATAGTGTAATGTAATCTTCCAGTAATGTGTTATATTCTTCCAAAGTTGTGCCTGTGTCCTATTATTGATTCAAAAGTTATGGTCTATTTAAATCGTTCAGGTTTATATCCACCACATATATAATTTATCGGGGCAGTCAGAATATTAAAAAGTGAAATTAACCGACTTAAAAAAAAGTTCTACTGCAAAGTTAGGGTAGAAAAGCGAAGGAATTATTAACTACTTTATACTAAACTCTGGCGGGCTCTACATAAATATGTGGCAGTGAATCCAACACTAGGAAAATTCATCAATAGTACAAATACAAACAACTGCACAAGATAAACCAAAAGGTGATATAGAAATTGGGCAAAGCAAAACATAAAAACGTATTGGCATATAAATGAAATCAGATTAAACTGCATAAAAGTCTTAGAATGAGAGCAGAAAATTACTTAAAATAATAATTAATATATAAACCAGAATTCCTATGGTAGATGTTGACCTCTTTCCACAATTATTATAAAATATATTACATTTATGATGTACCATAGATATGACTCTGTAGTATGCTCTGCTGTGAAATACCATTAGTTATACCATTAGTTATAACATGTTAGGAAAATGCCTATCGAAGCGTAAAGTATACTTTCTGTAACGTTATTAGTGTGAAAGTAATTGTATTTCAACATACTGTGAGACAAAATATTGGCGGCCATGTTTTAGTTATTTTGAAAAAGCTCTTGTTCGTGATTAAAGTGCATTGGTTAGTGACTCTCCACCACCCATTACATTTGTGTTACGGTACCTGGATATTTCAGCAAGAACTGAATAGTTTGGTGCAAACGTGTCTCCGTCTGTAGAGCTTTACAGGATAACAATTATCATAAATTGTGAAACTTATGTCTTCAAATTACGCTTAAGAAATATGTTGCTGTAATAGACCGTCAGGAGAGCTACTGTTAGAAATATCATGAAAATTATCTAAGTAGAAACCTTAGAAGTAATTTAGGAAATGTTAGAACTTCAGGCTTTATAATGAAAATAATACGAATTTGTGGGTTTCAAGAATTAAAAGTCTTGTTTGCAGACATTTAAAATGATATATTGGAGTAAATGGTAACTTTGTACACCACTTGCAGCAGTAAAAATTACGTGACATACACAACAGCAGTCTTCAAGGTCGTCTCGTTCTCAGCTGCACGAAAACCAACGAAAGAAATCACTGCGGTACACTTTAAATGTCCACATACAATTATTATACCGCTCGCAGAAGATAAAGGCACATTTACAAGCTGACCAATGCTCAAGCGGAGCGCTGTTGCCAAGCGCAGTGTTTGTACCTGCAGAAGTACCGAGTACACAAGAGCAGTTTTACCCGCCAACAAAGGTTTTGGCTATTCTTCCCGTAATTAAACAACATATTAAATATTACTAAAATATTAAGATCTTACCTTGACAGTCGTCACAGCAGTGGAACAGCAAGTACGCTTTCCAATCCAGTAACTCGCTTTCCGACTTCATGGATCTTTACCGGAGATTGAAACACAGGTACCCTCCCTTTTTCTAAGGATGAAACTGCTTCACTACAAATTTGTGACACTGTGGGCTCACTACCTACACCACAACGTTAAAGAGTTAATTGCTGGGCATTTGAAAAATCTACAGTCGCCCTTTATATGGAGAGATTTCGTAAAACTTGTTCATATTAAATATAATTTATCTGCCCTTGGAATGAATCGAAAATTCACTCATCCCAGCTCCGAGGGAGATGTTCACGTACTCGGATCACAAACACTGTAAAACAGATATGTGTGTAATAATAATTTAATGTAATATTAATAATATTTCAGCTCGAGTTCAACACACAACTTAACGATGCCTTTCACTTGAACAAAACAACACCTACCTTAACTCTGAAAACGAACTGAAATTAACTCTGTTCCACACTGGGTGACTTCTCTTTTAATAGTAGGTGCATTATTTATTTATGCTCGTGATAAATGTTATGAGGAAACAATGGTGTTGTTTTTCAGGCTTATCTCTGTTGATTTTGTTGTTAATGTAATTTACGTCCTCCAACATCAGGTCCTATCGGACAATGAATGGAATCGGTGAAATGGTGCTCAAATGAGTCCGGGTCTATAGAACCTAGAGTTACCCAACATCCATCTTTCAGGGTAAGGGAAAACCCTGGAAGAACCTTATCCACGTAACTCTTCCTGACCGAGATTCAAACTCGGGACCTACTGAACGTTAGGAAAACATGCTACCATCTACGCTACCAAAGCGGGCTATCTGTGTTGAATGGATGGATGTTGGGTGTAACCATAACCATGCAAAGATAAATCGTGCATCGCTCGTGTTCTAAGTATCGTAGAGACAGGATTTTTGTACGGTGATACTCAGAAAATAAAATTCTGTCTTATTATAAGATTGGCATCTGTCTTACTTCAAACATTTATCCGAGCGTAATTAATATATTATTCTCAGTTCAGCAACGCGAGATGCGTGTACCACATTCGGCAGCGCTGCCAGGGGGGGCAAGCTTAGGATTGGCTGTAGTCTTCCGTACGGCCCGCCTCCAATGCCTTTAACTTTTGCGAAGATTACACATGATTGGTTGCTCAAGATCGCAGTATGTCGTCCTCCATGGCCTAGGGTAAGATGCTAGCCTCTTATTTACGAAGTATCGGGTTCAAACCCAGTGGATTTTTTCGGGTAAAAATACTTAGCCTGACTTCCTTACAAAGGGAAATAAAGCCTGTGGTACTGTTGCAGATTTATGGCATGTTAAAGAACCTCAATAGATCTATGACCAAAATTAAGCGGATTAAATACTCTTACGCAGCATTTTCCTAAAATGTTCCTTTATTTCTAACACAAACCTAGATTTTCCCATGAAACGTCTAACAGTTCAAGTTCTACCAAAACAGTATTTGCTCTCCTTTTCTATTGAATTATTCAGCAAATGTCACAAGTGAGTTTTATCAAATTGTAGTACGATAATGCTCCTCTATGACTGGTTGAAGACACGCTTTTATTGTAGCTGATATGAATCACAATAGATAATCAGATTTGGGGCCGCGCCAAGGCTCAGTGGTTAGACCGCTTGGCTCTCACCAAGGCGGCCCGGGTTTGATCCCAGGCGACCGCAAAGTGAGATTTGTGGTGGACAACATGGCGCTGGGGCGGGTTTTCTCCGGGACCTCCGGTTTCCCCCGCCATCTCATTCCACCGGTGCTCCATCTTCATCTCATGTACCATCAGTGTCACCGCCTGCGGTGCCGTATGTAGTAAAATCGAGCGTTAAACACTACACATTTCACATCGATTCACTGTGGTCATATCAACGTCCGATCCTGGGGTTGCTGAACTCATGAAAGAAAAGGGCACTCTAACGTTGTTGGAATGTGACATGTAGCAAATGTCAGTACGTTCAGATACATTCCAGTTGGAGGGTGGAACAGAAAGCTACTTGCGCGGAATGTCACGAAACACATTTAACCTGGAAGAGAGGTACAGAATACATTCCGTAAACTGGCATAGTGGTATACTCTCTGTGGCTGTTATATGAAGCGGAGATTAAGCCTTACATACATGGAATTCCAACACACAAGATGCATCATCCTATCTTCGCTTGGCAGGAGCTAGAGGTGAAAGCATTTACCCTTATCAAACGACAGGAGTGAAACATCCGCTTTCAGAGGACTTTTGTACTGCTCTAAGTCACTAACAATTTGTACTGATTTTGTTAATATTTATAGTATTTTGGTACTTATAGAGTCTCTGTTCTTCACAGATGGTGGGCAGTGATTATATATAAAGTTAAATGGTAATTAGGAAAGAACAACTGGGAGGTACACCTTCTAGGGCTAACTTTTGAGTTATCTTCCCGGCAGTTGCCACTTTCGAAGACTGAATAAAATCAGGAAGATGCTCATTCAGGGAGAACGATGCTGTGCAGTAGGACCACTATTCCCTTTACAAGCTGCAGTACATCAGTTTAGTCCTTTAATGTATATATAATATGTATAATATAAATTATAATATAAGAATCGAATGCCATTATTCAGCCACCAAAATAGTTTAAGTAAACTGCTTTAAATTTGGTAAATTCTGTCTTGATTCCATTTAAGATACCTCTTCTTTTCGTTGCACCCTCCTTGGGGTGGGATCGATCCCGGGCCCCTTTCCCTGGCAGGGAACCAAAGCATGACGTTCTAGCTCACTACGCCACGGCGCAGGACAGATTAAGATAAAGTGCTTTAAGTATGACATTCAGTCTTACAAGCTGTCAAGTTTATCCAATGTTCCTGTTAAAATATGAGGGCAGTGTAACTGAGATATCGAAAAAGGAGAGAGAGAGAAAAAGAGAGAGAGAGAGGGCGATTAATGAGATTCTTTGTTTACGACCGGCAGAAGTCAGAAACAGAAATTGATATAAAATGGCTTTCTTGTTCCAATGCAGCATCTGAGCGCAATATTTACCAGAACTTCCCTTCAGTGCTATCGTGATCTTCAAATAATTCTTCATTCCTGATGACTATGATCTAACAATTTTGGAGTTAATTTGCACCATTACATCCAAGTTCCAATTGTTTTTAATTCTTGCAGCTTTTTATTTCAGGTTAAAACTGTTTAAATCACTGAAGGCTTTCAAGAACTACCGTTATTATAACTTTTGTTTATTCTCATTTAATCATACGACGGCTGTTCAATAAAGAATGATCATAATTGCTTTTCGACAACGTACCTTTACTCATGCTCATAATTTTGATGGTCCTTCTCAAAATAGTCTCCTGTGAATGTGATGCACTTTTCCAAGCGTTTCTGCCAGTCTTCAAAGACATGCTGGAAACTACTTTTTGAGAGATTCTTCAAAATCGCCTGCGCAGCCTTCACCACTGCTTCTGATGATGGTTAATGCCTCCCACGAAGGCGTTTCTTCAAGTTAGGGAATATAAAAAAGTCACATGGGGCTAAATCCGGACTATAGAGAGGGTGAGGGATGCACTTCACGTTGATTTTTGCAAGATATTCAGAAACAGCATAGGCAGTATGTGGCCGCACATTTTCGTGGTACAGCATCCAGCCTCCTTCATGAAAATGTGGTCTTTTGCGCCTGATATGGACCTGCAATGCTTTCAGGACATCCCTGTAGTATTGTCCAGTCACTGATGTGTGTGCAAGTACAACATGCTGATAAACCCCTCCATGAATATCAAAGAATGAGATGACCATAACTTTCGCAGCAGAACCAACCACTTCTGCTTTTTGGGGGTTGGTGATGCAGGAGATTTCCACACTGAGCTTTGCTGTTTACTCTCAGGATCAAAATGATGTAGCCAAGTTTCATCAACAGTGATTACGTTTGAAAGAAACTCCGGATCTTCCTGTAACATCAACTTCAACTGGATGTTACCTCCAATGCAGCAGTAGGCGATACTGAACATGTCTGAACTTTCCTGATTCTCACAGGCGGGAACCAGGATAACCAACAATGAAACTACTACGGCGTGTTTGTCTCACATTAAGCTAGCAGAATATAATAAGATTGAATTTTAGTGCGAAAAATTATGACCGTAAAAAATTATGATCATTCTTTATTGAAGAGCCCTCGTATATGGAAGTAAGGACTTTGACTAAAGTACTTAAGTTAAAGATAGACTCTATGATCAATAAAATGCTTAACTTGAATTGTAGATAGTCTTGGAGTTCTCTCCACACTGTATACCATTTCATAACTGTAAACCATGAAACGGATGGTTTGAAAACGTACTACAGAAAACATACAGCTCACAGATTTATTCAGTTTACATAAAATAACTTAGTGGCTTTCGAAATATTCATTGGTGCATCTAGGTTTCCCCAGGTAGAACTGGCATGCACATTTACATACGTCATTGGATCTATACTGCTTCTATCTTTGCACAGATTACAAGCAAATGTACGCATATTTTTATGACGGGTAAAATGCTGTCAGGTAGTATACAAATACCCTAACGGAAGAGAAGCGAAACGTGTTGGTGGAAGGCTATTTTGTATATTCTCAGCAGAAATGAGATATAGTTGCTAAATAAAAATACAAATATGGCACCGTCATTCCTGAAGCCACCTCAGTGATAAATAGGGTTTAAAATATATGGTAGGAGGTCATTTGGGGGGGGGGGGGTTCAATTCAGGAGTTGAGCTTAACTAATATTTTATTTTTTAGGACAAGTGTGTTACAGATAAAACTTTTTCTACTCAAACTGTATAAATTATTTTCATGAACGTTTATCTTTCTGTGTATTTATGTTTATGAAGATAAACGTTTGCAAAAATGGTTTAAGTATTGCAGAATTTCTTCTACCTACGTGGAGATTAAGGGAATC